>DVPG01000338.1:0-10386 GCA_018239085.1 Yanguna spatiosa spatiosa
TCGTATGGAGGCGAAGGATCCTATTTTATTATCATTACTTGTTTGCTATTGGTCAAAGTTCTGGACAAGAATGTTCCAGAACTTATAAATCAATCTCCCTAATATAATATTGTTCACTTTCTGATACCATTGCGTAGCGAAAATATTTGTTTGATTCAACTTTAGCCAGTAGCAAATGGTCCGCAGACATCTAACAAAATTAGAATGTTCCAGAATTTAAACCAATCCTCCTAATAGAACACTGTTCAACTTTCTACAATTTCACTCCAATACTGTTTATTCCGGCAACATTAATCGAAAATAAACTGGTAGCCTTCTTATTTTCCAGGAATACAGTGCATCGAATTTCCATTTGGAACATTTCCATGATCATAGACATAATAAATGATTGTACCAAAGTAAACTTTGAAGTCAATCGTCTCAAGGTGGATTATCTACGAATTAATGGCACCTGAACTGCGAGATCTCCCGCAGTTAATCGTGGGACAAGATTTCTCTTAGCGATTTAAATCTAATTAACTCTCCATTTGATGCAAAAACACTAAACAGATACTTGAAAGAGGAAGAGTATTGACGCAAATACATACAATTATAAATATGCATCTGCTGGAAATAACACCGAAAGTTTTTGTTTAGAAAAAATTAACATCAGTAATGCCAGCAGCCGACATTTACCCAATACTGGACGTAGGACTCTCTGAAGGTGCGTCACTGAGCCCGGTCTTCATCAGACAAAGTAATTTGTCGAAAATAAACATAAGGTGTGGTCAAAGAAGATTAGCATTTACGTCTTATGCGTACTTAATATCAAAGTCGTTCACTGAAAGGAGTGTTTAGAGTTCAAACAAACACATTTCAAATGTCCCAGGGTACATACATACACTAAAAGCTTCCAAAGAGATCAGCTTGACGAACGATAAGCACTAACAATCAATTCAAAGAAATAGTGGAAGAAAGTTGTTGATGGCATCGAAATAAAGTAAAAAAAAGTAACAAACAACAAAAAAAACGTTTGAACTTTAGTTTCTTGGACGAGCGCCCAGTGGTTACGTTTACACCTCCGTCTATACTCAGAGTTGCGTATCTCTTTTATTTTATTGCGAGACGAATGTCCCAAATTAGTTCGATATGAGTACGCACACAAATTAACTACAAATCAGTGCTCGTGTCATCGGTTAATGACGCGTGATGATACCCACTATTGCGTCATACACTAAATGTCGTGTGATGATTACGTGCTAGATTATGATCTTAATTCTTTTCATTTTGAAGCAACTGGTGTGCAACAGCGCAAGAATAAGCAGGTTGATAAGGATAACCAACTCCGTGACAACAATTGATATGAGATGACAAAAGCGTGGTACATTCGAAGGATCTAAAACGCATGGGGAGATCCATCTTCGTTAAACAACTGGACAAAAGAAGGATAATTTTTCTAACAAATGGACTAGCGAAGACTAAAGACAGCGGTAAAATTTACCCATAAATATATAAAGGAGAATTTTTTTATAGCTTCTAATATATACCTATATTGTATTTCCATCAATGACGACCTTAATATTCAGGTAATTAAATAGTATTGATGCAACTGCATAATTGATTGGTAAGTTTCATTGACTTTGTCGCTTTCCCGAGTTCATACGATTAATTTTTTATACGGGGGAAATTTTCCGTCTGAGGCCATCCGCTGCACGTTCGCTAATAAGATCACTAAATAATTATCATTTAATTGTTTCCTTTTCTGTCTGGTCATTGAGTCTTCAATTTGCATAAGTAGTCTAAACCACTTCTGATAGAATGGAGAAATATTTGAAGAATGTTATTAGCTGTTTTGTAATTACTTACTTTTCTGGTAAAGTAAAGTCGCTTTTACATAATGAATAGGTATATGGATATTAAAAAAAATTGCGATTGTATATTTTAATTACATATTTTGCATCTCCTACATTGGGTTTAAATTTCTACTACAATTTACTTACAGTGATATTTATGTAAATGAAACAGTCTCAGTGAGGTAACAATGAAATATTTTAATTTATAGTCTCTAGAACGTGTATAAAATTTGTGAACAGGACAATGCAATTAAAGGAAAAGGCCCAATTAATTTAATAATATCGACTTAAATTACGCGCTGATAGTTTTACCTACACCAGAGTTCACAATTTCTTAACCTGAAATAGGTCAGGGCGATCATTAGTGTCGAAATGTACTGAAACCAGATGGATGCTGATGAGAATGATGAACCAGTTAAAGCGTTCAAAGCATCACTTTGTTTATCGGCAAACGTATTAAGAACCGAAAAATAAATATTGCGACATATAGTACAAACAAGATGTTCTCGGCAATAGATCGTACACCTTAATGTGTCAATAATATTTGGTAAATACCGTTTGAGTTATACAAATACGTTTATTTTCCTGTATAATTCTTGTATTAATAGATTTCTAAGGAAAATACAATTTTAGTAGAAATACGTGCATTTATACTGTAGAAACAATGTTTTATATTGTTAGGTACTGATATTCCTTCAGACCGACTGTTTCGAAATTTAGAAAAATGTATATGTACATATGTTTTAACCATATGTATAATATTAATTAACCAGAGAGAAAATAGTGAGTGCCAAGTATCTGTCCTTTGGGGCCATTCGTTAATTACGTAAAGGTCTCGAGGAGATGAGGTGGTTGGAAAAATCTCGTCATTCCCTTACTTTAGGGGGGTGGGAGGGGTTAGGTTGGTGAAACGTGGGAGTGTATTACACTCCTCTGCTTACCTCTTCGATGATTACTTGCGTAATGTTGCGTTTGAAAACTGGGAGTTTTAGTGTAACTGATCCTTATCTAACAACATTTTAACGATTTTGAAAAAGGAAATGGAATTTATGTAACAATAGGCGGGAGGGCTTTGAAAATCTTACGTACCCTTAAATAGAGGTAGGGGAGGGTCAAAAAATGTCAATATCATCTTTATGTAACTAATGAATCGCCCCTTACATACCTAACGTGCTCTCTGCCGACCGATAAAGTCCCACACGTGATGTTATAATAAAAATGATAACGAATAACGCAAATTGACTTTTTTGTTTTCAAAATCTACCTGACTCATCCAATACAAGTAGACCAGTTTGCAAGTCGTCTCACAAAACGTATGACAATATTATTATATAATATCTAATACTTAACATTAAAGCAACTCGGCATACAGGTTGATATGAAACGAATGGTTTCTAATAATACTTATCGTGTGATTGTTTATTGAGGCGAAAGTAAATAGCATTGTCGTTAGCAACGTTTGCGGGCCTAATTTGATTGGGTACTGCCATTACAGACAATTGTCTGATTTAGTCACGATCGCATACAATGTGATACAATGTACTTGTCCCTAAACTGGATTGTGATTGAAAACCTTTGTATATGAGATCTTTGTTCAATATTTCTGTTATTAATACTATACGCCAGGTTCCTTATGGGGTGGGCAGGGCAGTGCAAAATATCGCTATCCACGCGCTTTATTTATTATTACTTATTTGTTTACATTTTAACCTTATCCCTGATACGTGTCCAATATAGCACTTTATGTCTGCCAACCCGCACTTGACTAGTGTGACAGACTCGCCTACCATAGGTAATTAAGAGACGGCAACAGTTTCCAACAATGGAACAATAACAATAATAGGGTTGAGGAAGATGAAGACGAAGAAGGCAGGCAGACGTAGGCAGAGGTGAGCCTCTGCCTACCTCTTCTTCACACAATGGAATAGGTGGTGAGCATATTGCCATACACCAGGAACAATTGCAGACTCCGAGCCACTACTAGAAATACTAGTTAGAAAATTCTAATAGTACCAGACCCGGATTTTGAACTCAGGACCTCTCGATCAGCAGGTGGTCTAGCAATCACTCGACCAACGAGCCAGTCTCCTTTATATGCATAATTGAAGTTATTAAACCTCTATCGAAAGGCTGCAACTTACATTCAAAAACGATATTTACTTAATTATGTCGACGATGTTTACGATATGCAAATATTAAATGAACCGGGAAGAACTTAATCTTATGATGTCAATACTAAAAACCACAATTTTATACATACTTCGCTTAGTAATTATTAAAAACGCACTGATCATGGTTTTGAAATTACCAACGAACATTCTGGAACGATTACGCGTCAATTTCAGAAATAAGTTAATATACTCGTATATTTACCGCAATGCCACGTCCTTCCGATTTATGACATTGGCAACTACACCTGAGACATATTTTCATATTTATATACGTTAGATTGTATAAGTGTGTGTCTGTATAACCCTCTGGAATATTTCCACGTGTTAAACGTAACATCATCACACCTGTAATCCCCGAAGAGGTAGACAGGGGAACGTAGTACTACACTCCCACGTTTCACCAGTTACATTTAGGTCCCGTTATGGAGTAGGTGGTGAGCCTATTGCCATATATCGGGCACAAATCCAGACTCCAAGCCACTACTAGAATTGGTAATAATATACAACTTAACTATACAATTACTAGGTATTGCTTAGGTCACGTCAGATTTGCAAGGTTAGTGACATTTGAAATTCGGAGCTCTCTGCCTACCCCGTAAGGGATCTGGAGTGGTAATAGTCTGGCGTTGTAATAAGAAGTAGGTATTGTCGTTATTTATAGGTATGTAAAAAATGGAATGAAACGAATTCGACTCTGCAAAATATAATATTTTTTAGTAAAGATCGAAAAGATATATTGTGCTCCTTGCGAACTTTTCGCGTTGTTGTGGATGTTAAAGGGACAAATGAGCTTAATACGGTCTTCAGGTAAAACATGTACTTGAAAGAGCCACACTTTTAAGCGTATCGTCGTAAATAAATCCACTCGAAAACGCAATGCTTTCAAGAACTTGACGCTCCTAATGTGGCGACTCCTGTACATTCCCACACTACGGAGATGATAAATCTTTGCCGTACCCGCCTTCATTGCGGTCCATTAACTCCAAACTTTTTTGTATCTCTACAAATTCGTACGTTAGGTATATATAAAACGCACCTAACTCTACATAACTCGGGTAATAAATAATGCTTCGAGCATCTCAGACCTGGTTAGGTTCTTTGCGCCTTTAACTGATTTAAAGTTACAATGTTGCCTCTTTCATATTCATAACGCATATTTTAACTCGAGCTTAAATTTTATTAAATCTCACAATAAAATATGTTCCTACACTAAAGCTTTGGAACGAAGCAAAAAGCAGAAAAGGCTTTGATTTATACGTACCGCCTTTAAGCGAGAATTATGTTCGCACTTACTCATATTATAACTTTTTATTTCGTTTATTATTTGCAACAATGTTACATGACCCTCGGAGTCACTTAACGAAAATATGGCGTATAAAATCGCATAAAGAAAACAGTGTTTTCAAGAAAAATAGTTGAGTATAAAAGGAAAGTTATAAGAATGTCGTAACCCTCGACATAAATTTCGTGAATGGCTTGAAAAGAACCTATGGCGATAGAATTGTTAATAAAGATATAGAACGAGCAATGTATTATGGGATATTAGTGGCGTTTTACGAGTGGTATGATGGCATGATGGCCGCTCCAGTGAATGCACCCGGAGCTCCCGCTGCCATGGCAATGTTTGGCGGTAATTTATCAAGCTCAAATGATTTGTGAACCGGCTATATTTTGTATCATTACAACCCGGTAGACAAGCGAAACCGATAGCCATCAAATATGTGTCTCCCCCTACAACGACAATTGAGTAATTCGAATTAATATCATAGCATATTTAAGTTATGTTAATACTGTATTAGCAACTGATAACATATCTATATTATTTAAAGTGGAACAAATTTTTCAAATTCTCTTACAGTTATAACAAAATGTTTGTGATTTAATAGTATATCTATAAATATAGGTACTTATAATAGAATTAGTGTCGATTACAACTTGTTATAAAGATTATAACTTGCATATTTAAATATTTACATATATCTATACATAATCTCACGTCAGGTCCGTTACGGGTTAGGCAGAGAGCCCGGAATAATTGGGAAAGTGAAAGCAAATATTCGGAAAAGACCTATAAATTTAGAGTTCTGTATTATGTTTTTTAAGGTGTAAGGAATTTTGCTAACATGCATTAGAACATGGTCTACTATGGCCCTAAACTTTTTTTTATTAAAGGAGAACGGTTGCCGAGAATGTAATAATAAAGGGATTGGGTATGGTGATTTAATGGATATCTTCTAATAGATATATATTGTAATTGACTGACTCGTTAGTCGTGTTACTTGTAAGCGCGACTGCTGATCGAGAGGTCTTGAATTCAAATCTCGGGTCGGGTACCTACTATTGGATTTTTCTAAATTAGATTTTCTAGTAGTAGCTCGGAGTCTGGATACGTGCCTGGTATAATATGGCAATAGATTCACCACCTGTTCCATAATGGGACGTAAACGAAATTGGTGAAACATGAGAGTGTACTACACTCCTCTGCCTACCACTGCGAGGATCATAGTCATGACGTTATGTTTTGTACTATACCTCGAGTAAATATATTTAAAAAAATATACAAACGAGTCAACAAAAAGTCCTCGGTCATGATGGTTGACGATATTTTACATAATTTATACATATTCCGTATATATTCTAGAAATGTTTCCACGGCACCTATCTCAAACTGGCCGTAAATGTCCCGCGCAGGATGATATTTTACGGCGGCTAAGAGGCGGGGTGAGCTGCCCTTATCTCCATACCTACACATGGGGACTGACATCCAAATTTATCGACTTTTAAAAATATACAGACAGATTAAAAACAGATAGCGCATCCGACCCGACAGTTGGAATTAGAAAAATATCATTGGATGGTGCAAAAAAATGTTTTTAAAGCTGTAGATTATATGAAGTTATGTACGTAGGTAGGTATATTACTATGTATGTTGCTAGGCAATTTTGCCGCTGTTATAAGAATTGATAAATGATTAAAGCAATTCGCATATAAAATAGCATTAGTGGCATCGTAAAGAACATAATACATTTGCATTAAATTGCTAGCATTATAATAATTTACTATTGTGCTCTTAAACGTTTTGTGAATATCTATCTAATATAAGTATATACGCGATTATCTATCCATAAGCTGGCATAAGACGCGTAGTATTATTTAGCGATAGTCCGACGAGCTTCGGCCCTATCCGAGAGTCTTCGTCGTGACCTATTCATGGTAGCGATTTATATAAAAATAATATTTGATTAACAAACATATTTATATACCTATTCACCTAACATTGCGCAAGCACCATAAAAGTTGAATTTAATGTCATGGAAAGTACAGAGCGACCAGTATGGAGAGTGTCATTCCAGACACATTATTTAGATTAAAAATAAGCCAGATGTGAAAAGCAGAGCAAATAATTTATTAAGCGCGTGTGTATACGCATTTGTGTCGTTAAATTAAAATGCAACGTATGAGCTTACCGTTTGAACGAAGTGTGTTTGCGCTAGTTGCTTCGTTTTCTAATACTGTTAAAGGCTGTCACAGACAGAGCTGCGGCAACCAATATATATTAATATATTGCCCTAATAGTATTATATGATAGCAAACGATTATATTACTGATAGTAGCTATGCTATAATACCTATGCTTTGAGGTCATTATCCGTGCAATAATATTGTATACCGAGGTATGTCTTGCTATAGGTAACTGTTCCTATATTGAAATATTTTCTATATACCTATTACTGTGGTCACTGGAGCTTCATATTAAAAATGTATTGTGATATTTTCACAAGCCTTGGTATAATGCATGTTACAGCTTCGTCTGTGACGACCTTAAAACTGACACCGTTCTTAAGTACGAATTCACATGTAAATAATGAGCAACTCAGAATATAACCAATTAAAATATTTGTCAGGCAAGTCTAAGCGTAATTACATGTTATTATAATATATGTAATATATACATTATATAGCGTTTATGACCTCAGTATCATCGTTATGCATGATAATGTGATTAAGTGAACATGTAATCTGTACATTTGTAGCAAAATCTTATTGCTTATTTATTACTAAGAGTATTAATAGATTTACTTGATGTTTTAATGTAGGTAAGTAACATGATTCTATGTAGATATATTTAGACTCGCTCAACGATGTTTAAAATTATAATTAATATTGTAAAAAGTAATTATAAAAATGACTTTACTTTAAACTTAGCATGTTATGTAGGAATTTGCTGACCATTTCAGCCCAAAACAAATTTTTATGAGAAAGTCTAAATAGGTAGTGCTGGGTTTGCGTAGAGGCTTGAATGCATCCGCATTCCAATTAAACCAGGCACGTGGTTGTTCCAAGAATAAATGTCCCGTGGTGGACTTCGACCCTAAGTTTTAAACAATAATTCTTCGAGATATTTATTAAGCTATAACCTTATGTACGTTCCACTGCTGGATAGATATCTCCACTAACAACAAGAGTCCCGGAGCACACCTCGCCATCCTGTTTCATAGTGGATTGATAGAAACACGGGGTATTGGTCGACATGGCAGTGAGATTCTAGTTATCTGTCTGTAAAGTCTCCCATGAAAATTAATGAGTATTCGACGAGTCTTTTCAAGTGCCGGCCTTGTCAGGACTTGGTTAATTTTACGAATTGCTTCCTATTTTCAAACGATTGAAAATAGCTAAACGATTGAAAATATTGAAAACGCGAATAGCCTCGATACGAATCGAGGCTATTCGCGTTTGAAATTTGTATTATTTACATGTAAAAAGGATTATTCACTTCTTTACAATGTTGCTAAAACAGGACACTTTAATTAAACAAGATTTTGCACTCATGTCTCCCTGAGAAACCACTTAGGAATCTAAGTGCAGACGTCTGTCCTCGAGATATTGAACAATGCAAGGAACATGCCGCCTTAGAAACCGAGAGAGAAAGCGTTGAAATTGTATAGATTGTAAAGACTTGATAGAGTCTAGAGGAGAGTAGGGTGATGAACATGTTTATATTTGAAAAAACATGTCATTGGGAAAATAAAAAATTATATAAGGCTATAATAAGTATATCATTACCGTTAATATTTCATACATGCTATGTTTTTACATTCAAATAAAATAGAATTTGCCGTTCTCTTCCAAACTAGGTACTCAAAAATCAAAAATATTGAATCAAATACTGAAAATCAATAAACATATGATTTTAGAGGTTCGTAATTCATAGATCATATAATGTAATTGTAGGTGTTCGCACTGATTAAGTTGAGAGACAAAAGGAAGTATTGATTTTATGAGCAAACATAATTGCTAAAATTTTTGAAGGTATATCTACATTTGCCCTGTGTATTTCCCATATTTGAATTCCAGGAGACTACAATATACCTACTCAATATAAAAGGGCTCAATTGTTCAGTGGTTTGTTTTGACTGATTCAGTACGCGCATCATTTTATATATCTATTTTTTATCGTCTTAACCAATTTCAAGTCAACGTCAACTAAACGTCAAGTCGGATCTATATCAGCGAAAGAATTTGCAAATCACCAAATTCAAGTTAACACTTAAAAACGAAGACTTAAAGTGACTGTTTACAAAATATTAATATATGATGGCAATACTGAATCTATACACTCTTTCAGGTAAGTACATTATATATAATTAAGCCTACATTTTGATAACATAAGTAAAAACGGCAATATTTTATACGAATGTCATAAATAAAGACGAAATCCTAAGCAATAAATCGGAAACTTTAAGTGCTTTACAAATCTGAAACCGAACATCACAAATAAATATATGTATGTATACCTTCATACCTTATATGTAGGTAGGTATTCCTTTCTCTTCGTAATTTGAAATATTAGGTATATCTACATCTACATCAAATAATTATTTGAGCAAATAGTTCGGGTACTCGCTCGTTGAGGAAACAGAAGTCGTTGAAACTGGCGTGCGTTTATGAAGATAGTGATGAAATTAGAAGAAACGCATAAGGTCTATAAGCATAGAGCTATTCGGCACTCAGTACTCTCTGCCTACTCCGTAAGGGACCTGGCGTGAAGTTATAATATACAGACAATAATATTCACAAGGCATATTTTACTGTATGATTAAACGTATAGGCCATACAGAAATAGAGACGCCTTGACTTATACATGTAATTTATATTTGTCAAAGAACAAGCACATTTGTGTGTCAGGTCGGTTCTCGAAAGTAATATATTTGAAATTTTAGGGATGGAGTCAAATTTGATAAAGTAATGTATATCATTTATATAAAAAAGTTCACTCAAACATCTATATATTAAACATATAACTAATAACAAATCGTCAGGTCAACTCATTGTCTTATTCTAAAACTATATACTGAAATATGAAACGAAGCTTGAAGTTGCAGA
>DVPG01000339.1:0-10382 GCA_018239085.1 Yanguna spatiosa spatiosa
GTGCCAAATATCTTTATCCTTACAGACCTGCCGTGCTTCTTCCACATTCATCACTCTCTTCATTCATGCACGCCGGTTTCGGAGACTTCTAACTCCCCCATCAGTCAGAACTCGACTTATTTGGTCAAGATAGGTGAGCCTTGGCCTCCCTCGGCGCCTACGTCCATTATAATTATACATTAATATGGTAAATGGTCCGCCCGGGGCAGCGCCACCCCTAAACCCATTTCTTTCCAAGTTGTCATTCCTAAAACAATTTTTGTTACGTCTATAGGATGTGGAAGCTGATTATATTCAAATTCAATTCAAATTCTTTTATTCATTATAAGGTATACATACATGTACACTCAATGAAGGTCATGTTTTAGTCATTGAACTTCGGCTTTGTGCGCCCCTCGGGCTATAGTAGACCCGGAGAAAAAAGCCGGAGAAAAAAACACCCATCAGTCTTTTAAATATGTACACTAGAATCCACCAAAATTAAGTCACTCATTACGTTTATGTCCCTTACAGTTCCACGGGTAGCAGTCCGAGCATGAAAAATTTCATCCTTTTGCATAAAGCATTAGATAATATTGTTCTCGTCTCAATCAGGACCATTTTATTTTCTCCATGCCCTCTAACCTTCGTTACACGCCTTACAAAATATAGTTCCCGTTCAGGCTCTGGGTATGTGCACAGCTCCGCCCACAGACACCAACATCGAGAACAACAATTTGCATCCCATGCATGCTAAATAAACCGCCATGAGTTATTAGATTGTACAAGACAATTTATTGAATAATTGTAATAAATGTCTCGGGACATCTCCACACACATCTGATTCCATATTGTGAAATGCCTATGCTATAGTAAATAGACAGATGAACTAAACATATGCATATAAGAACATACTTATCGCATCACCACAAATATTTGTTTCGGGAGGGAATCGAACCGACGCCTCTGTCCATGGAACTTCTGGAACGTCAAGAAACGAATAAATAGGTCGTGTTACTTGATGAACTTCGTTACGTGCTGTATCTAGGCGTTTAGGATTATGGAGTTGTAATTTAATCGCACCTACTTATTGATAAGCATATTGATAAACAGTAGGTATTACTAATAAATGGTTGTCCATCTGGCGCCAGCAGATTATCTGATTAATATGATACGCTGACTCAATTTGCAAGTATTGAACGACATTTTTACTGAGAGCATTGTTGATCATCAAGCTATACTTGCCTCTTAAAGATCCATATTTAGCCTCTTAGTTTCGTAGAGTCCGTGCCAAGATCCCCGGACAGGTAAACATGTATTGTATTTATAAACCAAATCTGTACGTAGTCCATCGTAAACCATCACCTTTTACCCATTGCATATCATAAAGGTTAATTTGAAATACGTTTTCAAATTAATCTTTATGGATAATTATACTGTATTAAGACTAGTACGGAACCTTCGGATGAATATCGCCTCTCTACCACACATTGTGAAAAGACGAGAAACGAGAGCAACATTGTCGTAACACTCGTCATTAGCACGCAAGCGATTCTGATATCTATATGTACGCAGATTGGCGTGCGCGATTGGGGATTGCTGGTTGTTTAATTGCGCGAAGTCTCACCAATTGAACTTTATATGTAAGCCCTTAAAGATGAGAATAAGTTAAATTTGATGACGTAGCAAGTTGCAATACGTGTATTTCCATGTAGCGATATATTACATGACGCAGTCCAACAATAACATCGAACAGACACAAAATTATTCGGATGCTCAATAAAGAATCAACTTATTTCGAAATAAGTGGAACTATGTAGATACAAAGACTTCAAAGCGCAGAAGCAAATATATGAATATATGTACATACATTTTTGGAAGAATTTTATATTTTTATACTACAACATCACTTCTTGTAATGGTGAAGCAAAATATCTTGAGTGAACTTTAGTTCAATGATTTCTAAGGCCTATGAAGTCTTCACCCGCACATGCCTAAAGTGGCACACTATGGCTTCAACCCTTATTCTCAGACGAGACCCGTGTCCAATCGTGCAAAGATAGATGGATTGAAGATAATGATATTTTCTTTGCTTCAAATGGCTTACACCGTAATGTAACTAAACGCAATTGATATTTCATTACAAATGGCTCACGTCAGTTACGTCTTATATGATCCAATATCATTGACAGGAAATGTAACTTGCATAAAATCTGGACATTTCAAGATACTCCGGATGAAGCGAGCGCACTTGGCTTGTGTATGCACAAATGCGAATTCAATGTACACGCAACTGACAATACAGATCTAGCACGTGCGACGGTTACACAAGCCGTGATTCAGAGCGCCACCTGGCTCCAGCTGGCTTTATCTTGGAGATGCCTTTTGTGTTGTTCGGTATAACTAATGCGGAACTGTCACTTTGTTATTTCTCTTCCACGCCAGATCTCACAATATGTAACGGGTTTTTCCATTACAGGACACCCAGGACGTGGTGTCAGTGTTGTATAGATAGTTATTTGGGAACTATCCTTACTTAAAGTTCTAATGTTATACAGTATCAGGACAAAATTGATAGGTATAATTATTTAATATTATTATTATATCATCACGCTGGGAAGTATACAGGGTAGACAGAGAGCACCAAGCGCTAAATATGTTTCTCCTACCCTTATAGAGCTAGCGTGCTTCTTCTCCATTCATCACTGTCTCCACAAACTCACGGCGGTTTTGTAGACTTCTGATTCAACCAGTATCTGAAGTATTTGATCAAGGTTGCTAAGTTTTAATCTCCCTGGAGACCTTCAACCAACAACATTCGCATTATATTGTAAAGTAGCATAAACTTATTTAATACGGATTGACTTTGCAGAGTACCGTGTATTAAGAACTTAAATTTTAAACAACATAAAACACATTTTCTTCAATATCCAAATTAATGTTTCTGTGAACAAAACGATACACTTTTTGTACAATATTAGATGAAATAATAGAACAATTGAACCTAACTCCAGGCTCATGCCACCAGCTTCCATTCACAGACGCTACAAGACCGTTATGCTAGTACGCGGTACTCGTGCGCGGTAAGTAAATAAAACCTACATTTCGTATGATCACATACATGTGCTCATTCCGCGCCCCGCGCTCTCACGGCTTGTCTTCCATCGCCTGATAATGGACCATTCATACGTACGCTACACTAAACACTACTTTAATATACATAGTTATTTATTTATAGAACCCAAGAAGCACTGTAAGCAAATACAATTCCATTGTTATAATATTAAATTGTAACACTAAAAACACCACTACAATATTTCATAAACTTGACGAATTTTTATCAAAAATATCAATTCCTGAGCTTTATAGCTATATTAACAAGTGCTCGGTAAAGCGTACACCCAGATTTCATTTCGGAATAACATTCAATAAAGCAATATAAATGTCTGCCTATATAATAATCATTTCTACTTTGATGATAACGTAATATTTTAAGTAGAAAGTTTCAATACAAACCAAATTATAGTTTCAGGAGGGAAGCGAACGAGTATTAAACTTAATTATTAAGTTAAACCTTTGAAGGTTTCAATGCGCTCCATGATAAATTTCACATTCTATACTACTGGCAGCTCAGCGTGATGTTTCTCGGGCGTGTTTTTTTGCATAGAAACCTCACAGAAACCCCGACACGCGAATAAAATTACAAGCGTAGCTTTTTATGCCGTTTTAGTCGCTTTTGGCACATTGAAGATTTCCAGTCAACTCTTCTAGACAAACACAACGCAAACATTATACGGAATTGGGAAAGTTATAAAAGTCGTCCACATCAGCACGTCCCGATTTGGATTTTAATGGTCGAAATTAGTGGCGAAAATCCCCAATGCCATTGGTATACGCATAAAAAAAAACGCAAACCGTAATTTAAAATTATTGGTTTCCCAAAGTACTATTTTTATAGCTATTAGTATGGCTATTCAAGTACATTAGTTTTTAAATAGTTTTCATGATCAAAGCGTAGTGCAAAAGCATACACTGACAGCGCTATGATTTGGATACCAAAGCATGCCAAGTAAAATTAAATTATAGTCATTGCTTTGGTAGGTGAGTTATTTTAGCCGTAAGTTGTCGCCTTAGCCGAACTCCGACGGTGTTAATACAAGCACCATAGAAAGGGACATTTTGTACCGTATGCGAGTGATGATATTGTAGACGCTTGTTCTGTTGCGCGAGAGAGTCGTCAAATGCGTTTTTCATTCTATTATTCTGTTTACTACTTACTTGCTTTCTACTGAGACAGATCTAGCAGATTCAACACCATCCAATCCTGGTTCGGTGGGGTGGAGAGACGGGTTACAGATCAGACCCTGATTAGTCTGTTGGTCCAGTGATCAGTTACCCTGAATACTGAATAGCCAGAGGCTTAGGGCTCTTTTGTCTCCTAGGACGAATATTTGCGTTATAAGCGCGAGTTTTCCTTCTATGTCTGAGAACAAAGTTATCTACCTAGTGTGTTATCAGACCGCGGGGCTTGACGTTCTTCCCAAAATATAGTAACTGTTATTATCTAATCTGCTAGATCTATTTAAACTACATAACGGCATTAATTACGCTGTTACAGCTTATAGCAATAAGCTCAACTGGGTAACGCAATTTCTCAGGCATGGAAATAATCAAGAAAATTTTATGAAACGATCAGTCATTCAACGCTCGACCGATTCCCTAACGTGACATATCGTTTGCGATGTGCCGCGCGCGCTAACTGCGAGCGCTCCGCTTGAAGTGCCACAGGTATTTAACGAACTGGTCGTGTTCCGTAACAGTTTATGTAAGTGACGATATTACCGGCGGCGTGTTTTATCGGTTGCTTCGATCGAACGACCGACCGACCGATCGACCGATTAACACATTAATGATCGTATGATTAAATCTTGTGTTATGTGAACATGTTACTCAGTAATAGTGTACAAATGAGCCGCAGATTTTTTTAAACATTTTATCATTACGTAATTCTTTATTAATATTATTTATCTTCCATAGCGACGTGCGTGTATGAAGAGTGTGATAAATATAAACGAAGCGCGACAGGTCTATAAGGAATGAGATATTTGGCACTCGGTGCTCTCTGCCTACTTCGTCAGAGACATGGCATGAAGATATGTATGTACATATATCTTGTCAACAATATAACAAATTCATAATTGCCTTTACAGTTATTGATGTAACTTTTAACCGCAGTTGCAAAGCGCATCGGGTGTTGCTTAGACGTGTTATTGCAATTTATTATTCGAGCGCTTTGTCAATTCTCGGAAGCGGTTGTTTACCTCGGCCGACCGTGTCGTGCCGGGGCAGTCGATCGTATAAATATGCACCTTAAGTAAAATGAATAACGACTATAGTATTGACGATGAAACAAGTGATGTCTTAACTAATGACCGTGCAAATGAAACGGTTCAATATGTAGACTTACCAGATTTATATGAAGAAAAGGAGATGAATGAAAATATCATAAGACCTAAGAAAAGAATAAGAGAAGAAGACGAAAACCTTGAATGGAGAAAAGTTGAAAATAGAAAACAAAGAAGGTGGATCACACGAGAAGCAGTGGAAATAAGTGTTATGTGCAAGGAGCCGTTTCCAAAACAATTTGCGCTTGCAAAGTTATTAAAAAGTCAAAATATTTCCAATATAATGAAAGTTAAATATATAAACCCGTACAAAATAATAATTGAAATGAGTAATTCAGACAGTGCGGAGATCTTAACAAATTGTCAACATTTATTGGACTTAGGCTGGCGATTCCAACGTCCCTTTGAAGTGGCAGTATCGTATGGAGTCATTAAAAATATTGAGGTTGACCTATGCGATGATGAGTTAATAAAGTCAATTACCTGTGCTACGGAAATACTGGTAGTACGTCGCCTCAAACGCAGAAATAAAACGGGTACAGGGTGGACTGATAGCGAAACCTGTAGGCTAGGCTTTAAAGGTTCGTCACTACCTACACACGTATTTATCTATGATATGAGAATAAACGTGGAGCCATACGTATTTCAAGTAACGCAATGCTCTAGATGTTGGAGATACGGTCATACTCATAAAATGTGTCCATCAAAAAAGGTTGTTTGCCCCAAATGTGGTGGGAAACACGACAACTGTGAGACACTTTCATACAAATGTGTTAACTGCAATAAAAATCACATGTCATTAGATAAGGTCTGCCCAGTATTCAAAAAAGAAAAGAAATTAAGAGATATCATGGCAGAATTCAATGTTTCTTACAGGAAAGCCATGGAGATGTACGTCCCACCTACTGAATTCTTAGCTCAATCACCAATTGAGTCTCAAAATCCTTTTACTATTTACCGGTATCCCTCATCTAGTTTACACAATAAAGATCAACCTGTATCAAGCTATGCTGAAGCTCTGGGCTCTAAACGAAACCGGTCAGTAGATAAACATCAGAAAACATCAAAAGTAATGAAAGATTCGGAGTTAAATAATAATGAACAGAAAAAGAAACGTAAACCGGTTATAGATGAGGAAAACCTGAACACTTCTGAAAGCTTTGTATACCAAAATAATGGAGCTCAGCGTATGGACAAATCGGACACCGAAGAAGAAAGAGGATCAGACAAGGATGAAGATAATAATACAGGGTCTGAAAGAAACTATAAGCTCAAAAGCCTTTTTAAAAAGCTTAGGGATATTATTGTTACAAAAAGAAGAAATATGCAAGAGAAAATCGTAGACATAGCACAAACGTTGATAGAATGGGTGTGTATTATGGTATTGAGGTTATTACCAAAAGATTTTTCTTTCATTAGTAAAATATTTAATTATGTATAGACATTTAAAAGTTAATATATACCAATGGAACTCCCAAAGCATAAAACCGAAACAGTTGGATTTGGAACACCTTCTTCATCGTGAAAAAATACATATTGTAACTTTATGTGAAACGTGGTTAGATAAGAATTGTAACTTCACTATTAAAGACTATAATGTGTTTCGCCAAGACAGACCTGATTCATATGGAGGTGTGGCTATATTGACACACAAATCAATAAAAGCTGTATTGTGCCCCTTACAAATAATTAGTTCTGGGATAGAGGTAATTCATATAAAGGTTTTAAATTGTGAATTTATAGAAAATATCATTTCATTGTATTGCCCACCAAATATTCAAACTTGTCAAAATAATTGGGACTCAATATTCTCCATTGCAAATAATAAAACTATAATATTGGGAGATTTTAACGGCCACCATACGAATTGGTCGAGTAAAACCGATCAAAGAGGGAAACAAATATTTGATGCATTAGTGGATACTAATTTTGTTACATTGAATGACGGTAAACCGACTCGTTTAAAACTAGTAAATGGCATATTGCATAAAACAGCTCCAGACATATCTATAGTTTCCTCAGATATCTGCTTCAAATTTAACTGGAATGTTACTAATGAATCGCTGGGAAGCGATCATCTTATTATTTATATCTCGATAATGTATTTTCCGACAGCAAACGTCATTAAAAAAAGAAATTTTAAAACAGCAGATTGGGACACTTATAGACACATCATTCAAGATAGTTTATCAGACTTTACCTTGCCTATAGACCCGCAACAAGCCTATGATTCATTTTTAAAGATTATTAATTATGCAGCCGATTTGAGCATCCCGTACAATAAATTCAATCAAAATCCTTCTAGTAATTTTACACCGAAACCGTATTGGTCGCCTAAATTATCTAAAGCAGTGGCAGAAAGACGTTTAGCTTTGGCAAGTTTTAGAAGGAACCCTATACCTGACAATTTAAGTATCTTACAAAACAAAATTCGTATTGCCCAAAGATTACAAAGGAATGCTAAAAATAAAAGTTGGCATACATTCTGTTCATCTGCAGACGAAAATACTACTGTTTACGATATGTGGCGTCGAATGAGATGGCTAAAGGGCTACAGATCTTCCAGAACGCAAGTAGACAAAGCATTGGCCAAAGGAATTCTTTGTAACTTAACTCCTGACTTCACTTGTCCACCTAAACCCACGTTCCATTCCGAAAATATTGAGTTAGAAACAGAAATCACAAGAAACGAATTTGACAAATGTTTGAAATCAAAAGACACCGTTCCAGGTTGTGATGACATTTCGTATTCCATGATTAATAACCTTCCCGAAAATGTCAAAAATATGTTAGTTGTAATTTATAATAAATTTTTCTCATTAAGTTTTATTCCTTTTCAGTGGCGATTCATTAAAATTATTCCCATTCCAAAACCAGGACGTGAACTCACAACAGTGTCAGCTTTAAGACCTATTTCATTAATGTCGTGCGTGTGTAAAATATTTCATTCTATCATTAATAAAAGACTGGAATGGTATATTGAAAGACGAGGTCTATTCTCGGAAGGGACTGTGGGTTTCAGAAAGTGTCGTTCCAGCTTAGACAGCCTTAATATGCTGGTTACAAATATACAAATTGGCTTTTCAAAAAATCTTTTTACAGCAGCATGTTTTCTCGATATAGACAACGCTTATAACAATGTAGATATCGTTAACCTATTGCAGACATTAGATGGACTTGGTGTTGGATCCAAATTTTGCACATACTTGTGGTCATTTCTTAATGAAAGAATTTTAAAAGTAGAAGGTATTGATCATAATATAACTAGAGTAACGAGACGAGGCTTAGCCCAAGGTGATCCTTTATCCCCGTTATTGTTTAACGTGGCTACTATTTGTGTTTGTAAATCTGTATCGAATAATGTTAACATATCACAATATGCAGATGATTTTGCAATTTACATTGTATCAAAAGATAGCGCTTCAGCTGCGACTGAATTACAATATGCTCTCGATAAACTATGTACTATATGTGATCGGTTAAACCTAGAAATTTCGCCGTCTAAAAGTAAATTATGTATCTTTAGCAAAGGTCGTAAAAGACTCAATTTTAATGTATCAGTTAAAGGTAACTGTTTAAATGTTGTGGATACTGTGAAATATCTGGGATTGTGGTTGGATCGTTCTCTTAGATGGGGCAAGCACATAAATATGATGTCTGAGAAGGTATTAAGATTCTTGAATGTTTTAAAAGTATTAGTTGGCAAAAATTGGGGAGTACACCCTAAACACCTTAGGAAGTTGTATTTATCATTAATTAGAAGTCGCATTGACTATGGCAGCTTCTTTTATGACATCAGTGCTAAATGTCATCTATTAAAGCTTGATAAAATACAGAATCAGGCCATGAGGATTATAGGTGGGTTTATAAAGTCAACTCCGATACACGTGATGGAAAGTGAGCTCGGCTTACAACCATTGCATCTTCGCAGACGATATTTAGCAGTAAAATATTGGCTCAAATTAAAATCTATGCAACCATGTCTTAATTTTAAATTAATATCTGAACTATCACGTTCGTGTGATACAAGTTACTGGAGAAACAAGAAAAAACCAATTGTTAAAAATATTTTCGATCTGTATAATGACATTCAAATACATTCTAGTAACATTTTAGGTATGTTTTCTCTTGATAAATGGGTAACTTATATTGACATATCTAAAGTTATAAATTCTAATATAAACATAGTAACACATTCTAAAAGAAACTATAACCCTATTGCTTTAAAAACCCTTTGCTGTAATTATATGAATAATCAATATACACATTATTATAAAATATTTACAGACGGATCCAAATCAGTTGACGGAGTCGGTGCAGCATTTTATGATCCTCAGACAAACGAATCCATGAAATTCAATATTAAAGCCAAAATTTGTATAATGGAAGCTGAGCTACTTGCTATTTCGGAAGCTTTATCATACATAAATACAATTAGTCACAACAAAATTGTGATTATGACTGACTGCAGAAGCTCGCTCCAGCACTTGGCTCGGTGTACCTCGACATTTCGAGGAACTCCGATAGCCTACACTATACTAGCCCAAATATCAAAATTACAGGTTAACGGTATAATTGTAGTATTGCAATGGATTCCGTCTCATACGGGTATAGAAGGTAATGAGACTGTTGATCTCTTAGCTAAAGAAGCTATTACTGATGGGTGCCCTCATAGCTATTTACCTTATTATAGTAATTATCTCACACATACTAAGGGTGATATATACAAACTTTGGAAAGAGTACTTCGATGAACGATCAAAATTAAAGGGTATATGGTATAAAACGATCCAACCACATCCGTTGAGTTCCCCGTGGATAAACAATACAATTCTGAACAAATGTGATACGGTAACAGCACTAAGATTGCGTTCTGGACACATCCCTTGCAATAATTTTTTGTTTTTAGTTAATAGAATACCGTCTCCCAAATGCTCAGCTTGTAACACCATTGATGACGTTTATCACGTATTATTAGAATGTGTAAGGAACAGTACCA
>DVPG01000340.1:0-10378 GCA_018239085.1 Yanguna spatiosa spatiosa
ATGTTTATTTGTTTATTTGACTGCCTCGTTGGTCGTGTTGGTTGCAAGTGCGCCTGCCGATCGGGAGGTCCCGGATTCGATTCCGGGTCGACCACTACAAAATTTTCTAATTTAGATTTTCTAGTAGTGGTTCGGAGTCTGGACATGTGCCCGGTAATGGCAGTAGGCGCGTACTCCATAATGGGACGTAATCGTAACTGGAGAAACGTGTGAGTGAACTACACTCCTCTGCCTACCTCTTCGGGGATTACAGGCGTGATGTTACATTAAGTAATTATTTTAAACTACGAAGTTCTTCAAGTACCCGCATGACCGAAATTAGAACTTTTATATCAAATAAATATAAAAGCACAGATTTATAACTACAGACATGCGTAGAAATTGTCTTCCCGCAAGTGATACAGATTGCCATCAGAACGTAAATTGTGTACAAAACAATATTATTTCAAATGAAATAAAAACAAAGCACTCGAAGTTTTGGGTGAAGTGTACATTTGTGTTGTTTGTATAATTTTCCCGTGGCCCGGCCGCGGATTATGAAAAGGCAGTGTTCGGACGTTGTATAGTTGGATGTTACAGCTTTATTCGAATAATTTATAATACATACTATTGTGTTTTCGCATGATGAAATACTCAAACTCAATTCGTGCGTTCTATGTTGCTTCTCGTTTTGTTTGTATATGTATGTTTCAAAAGTATCGTTTTAGTTGTATATTTATACTTTAATATTATATTATAAGGCTTGTAAGGATAGAGATATTTGGGACTCGGTGCTCTCTGCCTACCCCGTTAGGGACATGGCGTGAAGATATGTATGTAATATTATATAACTGGTGAAACGTGGGAGTGTACTACACCCCTCTACCTACCTCTTCGAGGATTACAGGCGCGATGTTGTTTTACTTTAATTGTATGTATGAACTTAGGGCCGGCCATCTCAGTCCGCTACAGTGAAAACGGATCAATGTTTTGCGATGAAAGGGATATACACTACGAATAACTGTAGTTTATTGTTTTTCAAGTTACAAAATAGTCTTTCCTTCCTCTTGAATTTTACACAACTTAAATATCTCGTACAGATATTTGTTTTTTTACTAACACTATAAGACGGGGACTATGACTCACAGCGGGAAAGTTGTTTGATACTGAACAGTTCTGGTTGTCAGCTTCAGATAAAACTAATTTAAAAAACGAGTACAATTATAAATTATCTTGTTTTTTTTCACTAATACTATAAGGCGGGGACTACGATTCATAGCGGGAAAGTTTTTTGATACTGAATAGTTCTGGTTGTCAGTTTCATACAATCCGGGATGAGCCTTTTTCCAAACACCGGGCACAAATCCAAGTTTCAAATTTCATGTTGGAAAACTCAATAATACCCGACCCGGGCATCAAAGCCAGGACCTTGGCAATCATGCTTGCAACCACTCGATCAACGAGCTTGACAGTCAGTAAAAATAAATTATTGCGTAACGACCAATACGTATTGAAAAATGAACCGAGAGTTTTTCTTCCAGATATTATGTCTCCGTCTACTGTACCATAAGATTTGCAATGTTGATGAAAGCAACATTTTGTATGAATATGATTTTGACGCTCGTTTATTCTATAATGTACCTTGTAATGAAAGAAAAGATTTAAGTTTGGTGGTACAATGACTGGTACCAGGCTGTCTGCTATATGACGTATTAAAAACAATGACCTAGGGGATATTACTAGGATAAGAATGGATCTCAACTCGCTTTCCAAGAGACTTATCCAAACGAAAATGTCTTCCTCAAATGAAAATCTCAATATAACTCAAGATGAAATTACTATTAATGATATTTAACTAATTAATTTTGAAGTACTGGAATACCGCGATGTATGCAGAGCCTATTCGAGTTGAGAAAAATCTATATCTGGCCTTCAGATTAGACCATAAAAACACAGCAATCTTAATCTTTTAAAATATATTTCATTTTAACTTCTATAGGACACAGAACATTGAATCAGGTAAAAAACAGTTTAATACAAACACGATTCTTAAATTTAATTGAAATAATTAGACATCAGCCAAATTTATGGTTTTCATTTACTTTATACCCACTAGTCGGGAGTAACCATTTAAAAATAGATAAACGGCGTACCGATTTGTTATTGCGATGAAGGAAAAATATTCCTTCCTGTAAAAGCAACTTGTGTAACGCAAACAAAATTTGCGCCACTCGTCGTGTGCTTTCCTTGGAGCGAAAAATAATATGCTGTAACTCTTACTAATACAATTTTGCAAAGACTGTCGTAAAACACGAACGTATATTTCAGGCATAACAAAGCACCCTATAATGTTTACTCAACACTCTCACTTGTAACGAGTTTAAAGGATTGCGAATTCTGGTACTTGAGCTGTGTCACTTGAATTTTGGATTATAAGAAATGATTATTTCGTAAGCAGATTCCATTTTATTAATGTCTAATACCATTATGTGTGAAATATGTAACAATACAATGTAGTAAAATACTTCAGACCAAATAAAACAGTTATAACATTGATTGCTGTTTTCTGGACGACGTTTCCTTTAAATATGGCTGCCAATTTTTTTTCAAATTTTATTAATACTCGCTTGATTGTCAATTTCATTAATAACAGAGTAAATGCCCGAAATTATCTTTCATTAATAAGTTATCAGTTTGGTCATTTTATAAAACATTCGATTTAATATTAAATAAAGCTACATATCTATACATGTAGCGCGAAACATTTATTGTTTTCTCTATTTCCATTATCTTCTGTTACATCTTCTGTTACTACTGCTAAATTCGACCGTTTTCTGTAACCGTTACTCATATTTTATTTATATCATCTTCTGGCCGATTACTATTTAAATCGTTAAAAGTAAATAGTGGAATAATTTATGTCTTGTTGGTTATTTCGACACAGGTAAACCTTGTCAGCGTGAGTGTGTTACAGCCACGGAACATGCTGATGTAAACAACAATGTTTACTCAATGTATGCTCTGTTGATATTTACACTTCGCGGGCTGAGCACCGGCGGTCGGATTAGAGGTCTCCCTCGCTTTAATTGCATCATCATTTTCTTTAACAGGGACATTTTTATGGCTCATGCTGACTTTTCAGTTTGACGACGTGTTTGTTATCAGGTCACGCAATTGTTTTTTATATTGTTCGTGTATTATTGAGATTCATTGAACTACCTTTTTTGTGGTTGTTGTTGTTTTCTATTTTGTTTACTTGTTAACGGTTACTCTGTATAAAGTGGATCCACTATTTGTTTGTTGGGCTGTGTTTTTGTTACTATTTCATAACTATTTTTTTCTGGGGATAAAAATAAGTTGAGCGTAAAAATTATTCGTATAGACATGAACTATCAGAGACTTTTTTTCGCAATCAGACGTAACCATTTCTTTGACGACTATTGTTACCAATTAATATCTTACAGCGTTAATAGCTTGATTCCAGGCTTTGTCGCAAAGTTGTGTGCGATTTTAAGATTTCAAGTTTCTGGTACAGCTGTACAAGGAAAACAGGAATATAGGAAGGAATTAGAGAACCCAATAATGTTCTGCACGGCGTATGGAATTCTGCGACCCGTAGTCGTCCAGCATGATAAAATATTAACATTACTCATTCTAACAGGAGAGTCGTGCCTAGCAGTGGAAATCTGAGATGGTAATGATGTCGATGCGATGTATCCTCAAATAAGTAGAAAATAATTGTAAATTAAGTAACTAGAGCCACTGTCTTCACTTAAATGAATATTATGTCATATATATGTACATATATTGTAATGTACATGTTGTAACTTTGATTATGTTGTTAGCTCCGATTTTTTTTTACGAAAACAAAATTAGGATTCTGGGTTTGAGGTGGTTGTGGATCGAAAACGATAGGGCTAACTGAAATATGGGATCCTGTCAACGTTCGAGATACGTGTTAGTCACAAATACGTCCAAAATATACTTTGGTGCCGCTGGAAAGTGTAAGTTCCATGTGTTTCCAAAATTTCCAAGGTAGATCCATGCCTACTAATAGAACGTAAATACCCTATCAATTTTAGTGTTATTAAGCACATGTATTTAAATAAAGTGTTTTTAAAATTCACAACCCATTTACATAATTTCACAAATTCTCTTAGTATAAAGCACAGGGCCAAGTATAAGCTAACATAAACCGAGATACTTGTGCAAAACTAATACAATTTCTATGATGCGGTCCGTCTCTTAAATTTTACTTCAATCCATCCGGCGCTCCCTGAATATTCATTTTTAGATGAAAAACTTTGCGAGCGAACAACAAAAGGGTAAAAACAAAGTGTAGTCAGATGATATTTTCTATGTGTGTGACAATGTGTTTGCGTCGCTCGTGTCTGTGTGCGTGTTCCCGTCACGCTTTTCATTTTTAGGTTAGCATGACGTTGCGGTGCATGCATGTCATTATGTCCTGCAACTCGTACCGTATGTTATAAGAGTACTTGTTTTTTTTTTCTTTCTATTTAACGGCCAGGAAACCTGTAAAACATGTTTGTGTTTTGACTTGACTACTTCATTGGGTCGTGTCCTGGATTCAAAGCTCGGGTCGGGTACTATTAGATTTTTCTAATTTAGATTTTTAGTAGTGGCTTGGAGCCTGGGTTTGTGCACGGTGTATGGTAAGAGACTCACCACCTAATCCATAAAGGGACGTAAACGTAACTGGTGAAATGTGGGAGTGTACTTCACTCCTCTTTAAACGTCTTCGGGGATTACAGACATGATGTTACGTGTTTTGACTTAGTTGTATGCATTACAGTCATATCGTAATTGCGCATATCGTGACACGTTGAGGCACAATATTATTGTGCTATTCTGCGCCCGTGTTATTTATTCAACTCGGTGTTATCTTACACGACCTACAACGGTAATGGTATCGTCACACGTCGTATTTTGCTATTTATATTCAACACGCGAAGCCACGATTTTGCTAATTTAAACCAGTCTTCTTTACTGAAATTATTAGATTTCTGTTTAGTTTTGCAGCCTCTCGGAATAAAACTTTGGGTATAATAACGTTTGGATGAAGTAACGTAGTTGTGTATTATAACTGATGTTTTACTTGAGCTATGTAAATAGAAGACCATTTACCATTTTAGATTCTCATTTGAAGATCGTTGAATATTGGTACTTCTGTAGAATATTGGTACGAGCAGGTATATTTGTAGATTTACAACGTATTATGATATTATTTTATGTAGCATCAATTTGATTTACGATCTGCTGAGTACTTACAATTCAAAATCCGTCTAACTTTAAAAGGAAACCAAGCAAATGATGAACGGCTTTATAATGATCATGACAGTAGTTATGATGATAACGACAAAAAACTAATCATAGATCCTTAAACAATACCGTTAATTGGATTAGGATAAATTTTAAAAGCTTATTTTTTCCAAAATATGAGCTTAATCTATAACAAAAAGTTTATCGAAAAAGGAAGGTTTCAGTAGCAAAAATAGGTTCAAAAGCGAACAAATAGAGTTATCGGATGTTCACATCGGAACAAACAAGCGTTCGGTGAATAGGTCACAGTATAATCCTTTATACAAGTATAATAAATTTCTGTTCACAAAGACTTTCCGGGTTCTACATCAAACACTGCCCGACAAATATGGCGAATTGCGTGCAAATAGCCATTTTATGGAATATGTATGACATAAATAAACAAATTATTGGTAGCTCGTATACTCGTTTGGGTCTAGCTTTTATATATCGACACAGTGAAGGCGATATTAGTGGTGTGGATTTGTGAATTGGCAATAACAATATAATCCACGCTGGGTATTGAGACGAGAACTTGGTATCCTACACTGAGATCAAAGACGCGATAAAAGACGGCAAAGATTCACCGGAAGGGCAATAGGTAATAAATTTTCCCTGATCAAAGGAATTCTGAATGGGATTACAAGCATTCAAATATCGATGTACGAGTAAAATTCGTCGTATGTTACATGATAAGTGTACATGGTACATTATAAATTGACAGCGAAATGAAACGAATCTTTGAAGCTTTTAAACTGTCAAGCTACTTTAACATAACGTCCTCCTTAGTCGAGCGGTTGCAAGGGCGACTGCCGTTCAAGAGGTCCTGGGTTTAAATCCAAGGTCGGGTACTATTTGAATTTTCTAACTTAGATTTTCTAGTACTGACTCGGTGTCTGGATTCGTGGCCGATATATTATGGTAATAGCCTCACCACCTATTTCATAATGAGACGTAAACGTAACTGATGAAACGTGGGAGTGTATTACACTCCTCTGCCTACCTCTTCGGGGTTCACAGGCGTGATGTTATGTTTGTTTTTGTTATTTTATCCATAGAAATGCCAATCAAAAAATAAATCTGCGAATACTCAGAGATATACGTCGCACAATCATACTTTTAACTTTAGCACATTCTATCCTATATGTATTTCTAACCTATTTATCATTTCAGGTGAAACCAGGCCTCTACCAAGTGCATCCAGCCCCCGAAGGGTTGTTCCGAGCGGAACACTACGTACATTTTCAGCTTTGGCCGGCGCATTACGAACGAGGGGCTCCTATTCTACGCTGCGAAGCCAAAGTTGGGGAACTGTATAGAGATAATTCAGCTGTAGCGCTGTATTCGGCGAATAGTGACCCGAAGATTGAACGTGGTAAGATGTTTTATTCATTTATTTCTCAAAGCCCTGTGCCGGTATCGAACATTGTTAGATTAAGTAGAATAAGTTGGTTCTAGGATTGTTAATCGGAATACCAAGGTTTCAGAGCGATGTTCGTTCTACGGAAGAGTCGTAATGTACTAAGCTGGGTAATACATTTTTTTCTACTTTTTTATTATTCCGCTGTTGGAGTACGGGTCTCCTGTTAGAAAGAGAGGGTTGAGACCATAATCTACCACGCTGACAACTGATGGTTGGTAGACTTCGCACGCCTTTAGATAAAAAAATTTTAATGGACCCCAAAATGTGCATCCTCAAAGGATTACATGTGTTTGGTTTCCTCACGATGTTTACCTTCACCGTTGTAGCAAGTGATATTTTACCTTAAAACACAGGTTTTAGTGAGAGGTTGCGCGCTGGAGTGTCTTCCTGGGTCGCCAGAGTGAGAGGCTGAATTTCAAACCACTAGACTATCTCTGCCTTGCTTATCACTGCAATGAATAAAAAAGTGTATTTAACTACCCTGTATTTTCACAATCATATAGTTTTTACTCTGAATGATTCACGGATGAAGTCTGAAATTGTACTAGCCAAAAGTTCCAATATTAGTTTTAGTCTTATTCATACTGCACTCATTGACAGAGATAGTGAAGACCGAATGCAAAAAAATCAGGAGATACTTGGAAAACTTGGAAATATTATAATTAGGCAAGACCCTCCGCCCACGTCGGTCTATCCGCAATATACATACGTCAGTCACTCTGCGGCACACTTTGGCATCAAAGATGTTTATAATGACGCTGCGCTATTAGGAACAAACATACTTACTCAGTTTCCAAAACGCAAAAACAATTAAAATTTCATATATCACCACACCCACACTTGGCAAAGTACATGTAGTTTGTCCTTATTACATGTCATGCGGTGAAGGAAACTTTGTATGTTATGATACTTAATGTTAGAAGAGTTTTTGTTCAGTTCTAAAATTCAACCGTTTCAACCATTCTAAGCGCTGAATTTTATTGTTTGTGTTCTATGTACGGTATGTGTATTTGCAGTCCTTTGCATGTGGTTTATGGAGTCAGATTCACTTTGTTTTGCTGGTATAATAACGCGTTACACCTGCAATTATATACAGATTTGTGTTATGAACAAAAATAGCTTCAAGTTGCTAATTTATATAAAAAGTATTTTTGTTGAATAATACCAATGTCTTGATGTAATACGTTCTTCTGTATTCAACACTTTAAAAGCCATAGTTTTACATCAAACAGAGAATACAATGATGTGATATAATTATGATGAAACTAGTGAATGATGTTTTGTAACTGTTTTTCAAGTCCCGTCTTATCTTTCCTAAACATCATCCTCAGACTGTACAGAAATTTTCTTTACACTACGTTCTTTACTATTTCGTTATTAAGTATGTATTTTACCCACGAAACGTACCTCAGTCCTTCTGGAACTTGCTCTGCAATGTAGATTGGTTGACAGAAAAGTTTTTGGTAACTGTCTGTGAAAAAACAAAAATCATCCAAAAATGTTCCTAAAAATTTAAATGAATTTTATCTTATAAAAGCAGTCTCAAGCAGCCACTTCACTGCCGAAATAAGAAAACGCTCATTTTAATTAAGGCTAGGGCTAAGTGCGCCCTGTGTTGCCTAAAATGTTACAGGTAGCTTATGATATGTAAATCAACGACATTTAAAAAGAGACAGTTTTAAGAATTGTAGTAGCTATAAACGATAACAATGTTACGAAACATAATTTTATTTGTAACGACTGAGCGACTGAATTAGACGAACTTGGAGAGATATGTGCATTTCTCAGGGGAAGTCGTAACTAAGACGACACATGGCGTTTTGTTCGTTACTATGTATCCGAACAGTGAGGCGGTTATTACTTATGTTCATTAGTTCGAAGCAACAGTGTCAGAATACTCGTGGCGGGTTTTTAAGGCGATGCAATATTTATGTTACACGTGAATGCGTTATCGATAACACAATAATACTACATTGATTAGCGGCGAACCACCTTTAACAAATGTTAATACTTAGTGGGTCGTCGGTTCGGTAATGTAAATACAAGCGGTGATATTGTACCGTTTAAATTTGGGCCTCCCTCTCCGGGTGTCCCAGGATATAATTCTCACGTGCATCTCTTGCCCTACAAGACGAAGTGGAATTTGAAAATAACATGTCACTTATGATTATGGCGAAGGAAAGCATTGTTAGGAAATCTTCGGCCCTTATTCTCCATAACGTTCTCTAAAGTGTATGAAGTCTGCTAACCTACATAAACCAGTATGACAAACCAAAGCCTTATCATTTTTATGTTTGAGGAAAGACCATTCTTCAACTGCAACGAAAAGATAAAAGGGTAAAGGGCGCTGGGAAAACAATACCTTTCATTATATGAGCTTGAAAATGAACGCAGAAAATTCAATAAACGGAACGTATTAATTTGAAATATATGTATGTAAATGAAATATGGTAATGTAGGAATCCTTTGAAATTTATTCCCGGAAATCGCATGAAAACTCAACTCGCACGAACAAATTAACATGTACCAGCTATTTCATTGCTTGACATACAATTTAAAAAAGTCGTATATTCAGATATGATTAGCGATAAAAGAACTCAGATTACATACAACTCTGTGTATATAGGTACTGTATTTGCTTCAATTGCAAGAGGATTTAGACTTTACGTGTATATATTTTAAACCAATAATCAAATAACCACAGGTGACGTCCATATCGCGCATAACATACCGCCTTAATTCGAACAAAGCTCCTCTGACCCACAGGAAATTGTCCTCGCAAATGAGTCGTCGGGTAATAACTCATTGGTCTGAATGAGCTCTTTGGTACGAGTAATCTTATTAGCTCGGTTTCCTGCTCAGACGTACATTAGGCGTTTCGGTTCGACTGAAACTTACATTGTGAACTACACATTCGCAGCAGATATTGCAGTATGACACATAAAATGTGTACTGTCTTTGTACCAATATTGAATTAAAATTAAAAGTTATCTACACATTAACGCCAAATTTGCATTTTAATAATCATATAAACCACTATTCTTGTGTGTAATAAATGATTCAACTTTAAAATATACACAGGATACGCATATAATATTTTAAATATTTGATGAAGTAATATATTATTCACCGTCAATTCAGTAGCTACATACTTCGAGGCATTTAGTAGGAACTGGAACAACAGCTTTGTGCCCTCAGAGGATCTACGCAAATGAACCGTCGAGTAATAACTCACTGGCATGAATGAGTTCTTTGGTACTAGTAATCTTGTTAGCCCGGTTTCCTGCTTATATGAATTAGAAATTTAATTCATATATTTTAAAAAGTTTAATATTATTAAAAATAAATTTTATTATATAGATTTCAACATTGACGTTTTGCTTGTGCACGTACATTGGCAATTTAATAACTGCAAAAAGTACACGAATTTTATTGTTCTTGAGAAATTTATATTTATATGTTTTTTATTTTAATGCATTGTTTGACTACATGGGTTCAAATGTCCAGGTCGGGTAGTACTGGATCTTTCTAACTTAGATTTTCTAGTTAAAATGTCTAGTAGTAGCTCGGAGTCTACATTTGTGCCCGGTATATGGCAATAGGATCACCCCAATTTTCATGGTGAGACGTAAACGTAACTGGTCAAACGTGGGAGCG
>DVPG01000341.1:0-10376 GCA_018239085.1 Yanguna spatiosa spatiosa
TTTACTTCACTAAAACCCCCTCGGTGGCCTTCCTCGGCGCTAATAGGAGGACTCCGGCATCTCGAGTGGAACGCAGCGGTGTCCTCCTAGCACGACGCCCCTACGGACCCGACATTCGGGAGAGGCATGATGCCTCAGTCCACGCCATCCACTCACTACGATATGCGGCCACATACCGTCGTCCTTCCCGGGATCGCAAGCCAAAGCGGTTCGAGCTCCCACTCTAGCCGCTCGCAACCCCGGAAGTCTCCTTTAAGTCGCCTCTTACGACAGGCAGGAGATACCGTAGCTCGTATTCTGGTCCCGAGCTACAGGGACTAGTGGTGACACCTACACGGGCCCAATGGTACTTAATTTAAGAAATCGACTTATCACGACGACAATGCAATATTATTAGTAAAAATACTATTAAAACTGTTATAATGCACACATCTTAAAGCTCCCAGAGTTCCATTTCTCAAGGTTTGAATTTGGAACTATCACCATCTCTGGCGGCTTTAGCGTAGTAGTAGAAATAAATGTTAAGGTGGCGGTTCGATATCACATAGTACAGTCACGTCTTTCCAAAGTTGTTATGTGTTAAACATGTATATGTATTACCAAATATTGTGTCCGAATAACATCTACAATCCTGTTTAAAATTTTATAAAATAAAATCTAATGTACTTCAACGTTTATGTTGTTAAAAATTTAAACAGACAATAACAAATGAGGTAACAATTGCGGTTTTAATGTATATTTCAATGTGCGGAACACATGCCATTATCCCTACAAAATACGTGGTCTCGTGTAAATTTTCATATTACAGTCGAGCATGCCCGCAATAGACAATAATGCGAGCAAATTTAATATCCTAAACAATAATGGCACAACCGCTGCACACATTAAGCTCGTAAGGTCCAAAATATATACACCGGCATTCCCTTGCAACAACTGCAATAACACATTGGCATCCATAGTAGGCTCTGTCCGGAACAATTTCATTTGCGACTGGACGAGGATAGCGTTGTAATTACACCAACAATCGATAGAGGCGCCACCGTCTGCCGCACGTTTAATCTCGCCGGAATCAAAGGACCGTCGCCTCACACCCACCCTTCAACTCGAACCGCCGATCTACTTCAGACAAACAAAACTTACACTCCCGCGCACAATCCATTGCTATTCTACCATTACGCATTTTATAAACTACAACAAAATCCAGCAATGTACGACTCGCAATGAGAAGCAACTGTTACAAACTCGTCCGGTGGTAAATACTTTGTGTCTCTGGACCTAGATATAGACACGGATATATTTAGGTGCCTCAGACCAGATAGTTGCATTTCCAGTCTGTTTAAGTATAACTATTCATGGAGTTTTATTAAAGCTTAACATTGTTTGCCCGTAGTTGCCGCTTTACGACCAACGTCACTTGTTTCAATATTGTTTTGCAAAATATTACTTCGCTTGTAATGAGTTTTCGAGTTTCGTCCTTATATTGACTATGGTTCGCTATTGAATAGATTTATAGCTAAGTATAATTCCTATTATACGTATTAATTTAAATACACGAGCACGTATGAAGACTTTAATGAATATAGAGAAGGCGAAAGAATTCTGCCAAGAGCGTAGCACGTGGAAATCCGTAATATCTGCCTCCGTCTACGGGATAGGCGTGATAATATGCATGTATTTATAGTTACATATATGAATAAGTCTCGAAAGAAACGTTGATAGTTTCTTTACCATTGTTTCGAAGTTTTGTTAAGCGACATTACTTTGAAATCAAAATTAAACTTATTAATGATTATATGTCTATATTCTTACGTATATTAAATATTGCATTGCAGTGATATATCACATAATTTTGACTAGTTGCAACAAACATCACGCAGCAGATATCAATGCACTTTCTCTAGTTATAAATAATTGTAATATTTTATTGAAATATATTTACGAAATATTGTAGGAATCTGAAAAGATCCCTACATACAACGTTATTACCTTTAAAGCATTTAGCCGTAATTCTAACTAAACAGTGCTCGCGTAGTGTAAATAGGGCGCTGAAATTCAGTGGAACGTATAGGTACATACAAGCCTTAATTCACTTTAATACAAACATGTGATTACAAATTCTTGATATAATTCATACATGTCCAATTAAACTGCATCGTACCAGAGGGTCCATTGTCTATAAACTGTACACGCAGAACCAAAAGCTTACAGGAGGTAATATTACTAAACATACGCCGGTTTTGATATGGCATTTGTGTTCTTACTTTAATCTTTGATTTGTCAATATCCATTACGTATTCCGAAAATCTTGGTCAATTAGGATGTACAAGGTATTATTTTTTAACGCGATTGAAGGCATTTCTATACCTCCTCCATTATTTGTTAAGGCAAACAATTTTAAACATTGAAAATTAGAAAATTAAACGTTCATTGGGACATAGATTTGTAACAGTTCTCGTTTTAATACATCGTATGCTACGAATAGGTGGATTATTTACAGATCTACAGCGACAATTATTTAATTGTCGCTGTAAAATTGCTTCATGTTAAGCCACGTTCACATAAACACCACAAACCAGTGACTGCTACGAAGACTAACATCTTATTGATTCTCGTAGCGACAGAGACCCGACCGTTCCTCTGAAACTGTCATTTTATTTCTTTCCGGTTACTCCAATATTTCTTAGAAATATTACTTTGATGAAATTACGATGAAATGAATTACTTGGAAGCACTCTTAATTGATTAGAGAAAAGATGGTTTATTGACAAAAAAATTAAACGCTACGATAAAGTTACTACTATCTCTTATCATTTCATGAATATATTGTAAAAACTGTTTATTTTAGCCAGAAATAGTTATGTTATAACTGTACACTTTTAAATATATAATATATTAGATCTTATTTCATAACATTCGTTTTCATACTTGTCTGTCGTGTTAGTGGAGTGATTGCAATTGCGACTGCTGGTGGAGAGATTCTGTGTTCAAATCCCGGTTCGGTACCATTGGTTTTTTCTAAAATTTCTATTTAAAAGTTCTAGTAATGGCCCGAAGCCCAATGCATGGCAATAGGCCTATTCCGTTGTGGGACGTAAGAGGTGAAACGTAAGAGTGTACTATCCTCTGTCTACCTCTTCGAGCATTACAGAGGCGATGTCACGTTTTTTTTAATACGTAACATTCATTTTCATAATTAATTTTTTATTAATTAAGTACACTAAACAATTTTGCGTAGGAGATTAATTGCTCCGATATCAATCAATGGGAAGCCATACAGTACATATTAATTGACGCAACTTTCCCCAATTACAGCCGTTACGGGCTTTATGTCCATCCAATTTCCATACTCCCGATATTAGCTGCAGATGTTCTCGCAGATTTGAGCACATCAAAATTAGATGTACGTATAGCGGCTATACACGTAACATCACACCCGTAATCCACCCAGTGGTAGGCAGAGGAGCGTAGCAAACTCCTACGTTTCACCAGTTACGTCATACGGCCTATCATGAAATAGAAAATGAGCCCACTGCCAAACACAAATACGGAGTTTGAACTTCTATCAGAAATTTAATGTTAGAAAAACTCTGTTGTACCCGACCCAGGGATCGAATCCAGGACCTCTTCATCAGCAGTCGCGTTTGCAGCCACTCGACCAACAAGGCGTTAGTCGAAATGAGACGCAAGTATAAAGTCTATGCTACTTATAAATAGAATATAAAGCGAGTGTAGGTAATGGCGCAAAATAGTGACGCAGTATTATTGCAGTGGGTGGTGGGGGCTACCCCTCCCCCTCCCAGTGCCCGTCACCCCCATTTCCCTCCCAAGAGTGACTGAAAAGTCCGCGAGAAAAATAAGATCCGCACTCCCTCCCGCTTATTCTTGGTGAAGCTTTTTGTATATTTTTTTGTATATTCTCCAGATGTACGTGTTCCTACGTCATATCTGTGTGCGTCGGTAAATAATATTAGCGAGAGTGTTCGATCGAATGAAAGCTCCGTTGTGTTTTTTTGGATCTTTCTTCTAATGTTTTCACTTTTATGACTGCCAATGTTTCTTAACAGATGAAAGTCGACGTGTATATCAATTTGGCTATTTAATTAGTCTGTTATGTATCACGTTACATTCTCCATTTCATCCGTGTTAACTCACAGTTCGCAAGCCTTACTATCTGAATCTGTATATTAACACGCGAAGATAAGTCTTTGCGTCTCGTTTTAAGTATACAAGGTTCCCGGGTGATATTTAGGACGTAAAGTTCATATACGTAAGCAGTTCCGCCAGCTTCGATTCGTGTATTCGTTCGTGTCACGAGTAATTAGAGGTGAATGCAATAGAAAAAACATTGTTTACGTTTAACACATAGTAGTATGTGGTCAAACAATAAGAAAGAAAGAAAGAAATTTTATTTGTAAAATGTACACCTACACATTATACAAGCGTTATGATATCAAAAAGGCAATAAAAAGAGCATTTGCAGGCTGCACACATTACAATACAATATGAGCAATTGTGGTTTGGTTGCAATCCCGCCTGATAGAGGGCACATGTCCTAAGTGTTTTTATGTCATGTTAAAAGCTCCCGCTACTTATAGAAAGTTCAGACGGTCAGAGACCAAATAGAAGAGAGAAGCACAGTAAATAGATTCAGATAAGACTATACATGTCCAGTGATTATTTAAATAATTGTATGTACCTATCAGATACGATAAGTTATTGAACAATCATTGTGTCTGTAGATACTGAGGTCAGGGAGTATCTTACTGTATGCACACTAATGGGAGTTATGAGTCCATAATGAACAATATTATCGACCCACATTTTGTTACCCTATCTTCGCGAGAACAATGGACGTAAACAGAAGCCTGGTGACAGAGTAAATAGAATCACGAGTGTATATCCCCGAAGTGGTAGGCAGAAGAGTACGTGTCGCTGTATGTTCTACCCGTAATAGGAGGTGAGCCTATTGCAATACATCAACCACAAATTTAGACTTCGAGTAGCTACCAAAAATTTCAAGTTCGATAATCCCCACAATACCCAATCTGGGGATCGAACCCAGGACCTCTCGATCAGCAGTTGCGCTTGCAGTTGCACCCGACCAACAAAGCAATCACAGGGTAGACATTTCAATTTAACTTGCACGTCCATTCGGTCAGAAAGCAACCCCGCTGCCAGCGTGATAACCTATATGCAACATAGGTCGTTACTAAAGAGTTCCCTTACAAGACAAACAGAAAGCACCAAAACCAGCTTTCTTTTACATGCAACGTCGGTCGTAGTATGATATAATGCGCAAACTTACACAAGCATTATATGTATGTCCAATCGTCTTCATCTCAGAGCACACTAGCGCATGGAAATGGGCTCCAGAGCGTATTGGTCAGATCATATATTTGTACCTACCTCGAAATTTTTTAAACTGTTTTGGAACTATCACCTAATGTTAATCAATGTTAATTACTAATACTTAAATGTGGGAAAAACAATGAAAACTTTCTCTCGCTGTCACCATTATAGGAAATTCGTAGAAGTGCTTTGATCGAACGTATGTTTTTCAAGTGATTAACAATGACTGCAACATTTTTGCACGCAACATGCAAGAATAGCTTGCAAGAGCACCAGGACTGAACCTGTTCATGTCCCGCCAAGTGACATGGATTGCAAAAGCTGTGTTCCCGTTTAAAAATTACATACAAATTGTTATGCCTATTTCTCATAGCGGTAGGCAGAGATTAAAAATGTCCACGTGCTACAATCCTAGCAGACTCCTGTCGCATACTTTGAAGTTTAGTAAGACAAAATAGGAAACGAAGGTAGTATAAAGTTACTCCTCTAATGCATTTGTGATAGATCGCAACAGAGGATCCAGCATTTTGGTGATTGTAGTCATTTGTTTGGAAGTGTGTTACGTTCGAGCACACTTGGTTTCAATTTGTAACATGTGTAATTGTGCTTAATACAATTCTCAATACCATCTTACAAAACAAAAAACTGATATCGATTGGCTCGTTGGTCCAGTAGTTAATGAATCTGACGGCTGAAGTAGAGGTGTATGACAGGACAAATGTATGTGTGATGAGCCCAATATGTTTTCTGATTGGATATTAAAAAACGTATGTATAGAAGTGTATGTATAAATGTATATATGTAAGTAGTTTATCAACTGCCTGTGCAACCAGAACAGAGGCTTTACTCACTTTGGGGTCAAAAAATAACACTGAATAATGCTAGATTCCAACCCGAGACCCTCGGAATGGAAGCCTGAAATCTAATGTACTAAGCTATTACTATTAATTGTTTGCTACGTTTGTTTTATATATTGAAATTTGAATATTATATGTCAATATGAATTGTTAAGTGACATTAGTTACTTTTCTTAAGGCCATATGTGTAAATTAGCAACTCAAACAGGCTTTTTGAAGCTTCTGTCTTCCTACCTAGTTATCCGGGCTTGTCTCAATTCCGGTTGTTCGAATCTGCACAGGTCATTCTCTGGCAGACTAAGAGTTAATGTCGCAAAGAGAGACAATAAACATGAACAAACTTATGCTTTTAAATGTATGCAAGGCATACGTAAAACATAGTTATAAATTTGCTTTCAAATATGTTAAAATATCCTTATATTCTTACTTATAATCGGCTCGTGTCAAATTTAGATATGAACTGAAACTAGAAATAAGTCAACACAAAAATTAAAATAGGAGTTCTAAGCGTAATGATATTGACAATAAAAGTTACAGTTTTAATAGTTAAATACAATTACATGTAGGGGAAGTGGTAATGACTTTGTTATGAATTCAGAATTCTATTCCCGTCAAGGATAAACAATACGTATTTCATATTTCTGGATAATAATTTCAGATCATAAATGGATAATTCATAGTTTTGACTAAGCTTCCGTGTCAAATTAGCATCAGTATCAAAACTAGTAGGCCAAGACATTCTTGTTTTATTGAACAGTATATTAAAATATAATCAGATAACTCACGATTTAATGTATTTTTGATTGCTCACTTAAAGGGATATGGACACCTTAAAAGTTCAACTAAATTATGACAAAATCTAAACAGTTCAAAAGCAAAACCAAAGAATCGATCACCACTGGTTGTATGAGAAAATCCTAAAAACAACTAAGATCACTTGTAATTCGAAATATAAATTTAAAACGTGTACAGTTCACGTTGATGTACGATACAAATCGTTAAAGCACCACGCGCACTACGCCGCAGTCAGTTCACAACTGATTTTATTACCGTCTCCACACATTCTTTATCTCGGATATTGTATAAATAGCTTAGCAAATTTTAATTGTGCGCGACAAATGCGTATTTCTTGCGTTTTCTAACAATTATATGAATATCAGAATCAATGTCAATTACGTTTGTATTATCCAACAAAAACCGGTACGATTTATTAATCAAAATAGAGTTTTACAAATTTTTTTTTTGTAAATATCGATCAGTTCAAATGTTTCATATCGACTGTATGCGGCAGAGATGGACTTATATGTTTAGCATAAGCATGAGTGAGGCATCATATGTCAATGTTTTAATTGTATATAAAGTATATAAATATAAATATTTATGAAGACAAGTAAAGCAATAGTTCTTTACATTTCTATACAATCAATATCTTTATTAAATGCTGTTTTTATAATATTTTTGTATTATTGAAGGTTATTATCATTAAATTTAATTATTAATATATATTGTAACTATAAAAATGTAACAGAACGCCTGTATCTCTCCGAAGGGATAGGCAGAGGACTTAGTACACTCAAACATTTCATCAGTTACGTTTATCTCCCACCATGATATAGGGGGCGAACCTATTGCCATGCCCCGGGCACAAATAAGGAGTTACTAGTAGGAATTCCAAGATAGAGAAACCTTATTTTGCCCGACCCAAGATGGAATCCAGGATTTCTCGATCGGCAGCCGCGCTGGAGACCACTCGAGCTACAAGGCAGTCATACTGTAAATAACAAACTATTAATAATACATACGACTAGCTTTGTGCGTGCCGCTCTGGGAGCTACCTAATAAACTTTGGCCATTTTGGAAACTACTAGAAAATCTATATTAGAAAAATCTAGTAGTACCCGACCCGGGAATCGAACCCAGGACCTCTCGATCGACAGTCGCGCCTGCAATCAACGCGACCAACGAGGCAATCACACACGACGCACCCATGAAATAAATTATAATATTATCTTAACATATCTTACACTTGACAATCTCATTCCAACCTATGCAGTTTTTAATATATGGTCAGTAAATGTACATATATACATTGTTAAATGTATGTTATTGTTTATTTTATTCTTTACATCCACACACCAATAGGTATTTGGGATTCAAACCCGGAACCTCTAGCTCACCTCGTATGGCCACCACCCACTTACCCAAGGCACCAGTTACAAAAAATGACAATGATTAAATCGAGAAACTGAACTTAATTTCGTGAACAACGTTAATTAATCAATTTATTTTTATATAATATGTATAAAAACACATTTTTGTACATGAAATAAAAAATATTACATATTTTTTCCAATGTACCTGAGTATATGTAGTTCTGCAATATGTTTATAAATAATAATAATAATAATCACATAGTTAACGTAATTAGTATTTAATTAATTTCCTTCACCGTAAAATAGCTTGTTATTAATTACATCGATTAATCAGCTAATTACTGCACTGAACTTAAATTAGCACCAACAGTTATTGGTATTTTACAAACTCCAACAAGCAGCGTTATTGAAACACCTTCTAAAGGATCGCTAAACGGGATATATAGTACATAGAATAAATAGTCCTATAATTCAAAATAGCGCGCACCGCTTTACAACAAATGTGCATGTTAAGGTGAAATATCCCTTGCTGCAACGGAGAAGGAAAAGATAGTGATGAAACCTGCACATATTAGAGTTCTCCAGAATGTTCTCCAGGCATCTGAAGTTTCTCATCCCTCATTTGACCGACGCCGCAGACGATAAAAATGTTGCTACTAATGATTGCATGTTTATTGTCAATATGGCTATTGTAAGATTTTCATACCTTTCTAAGTTTTATCGCGCACGACAATTCGCCTCGGCACTAATTATCCATGGTTAATTGTTCATTTGTTAATTATACATAGCTACTTTTACTATACACACTAACCAAGTGTAGCGAAGTCAACAATATATGCACAAATGCAGTGTGGTTAATCACGGGTCAGATTTCATGTGAAAAAATTATAGGGCTGAAATATAACAACCACTTAATCATAACACTTAAGCGATACAACATTCTACGGGTAAACGGGACTCACTTTTCTGAGTAGCTGTCGCTTCGCCTATTTATTTGTCTGTAGACGTAAAAATGGATTTTTTTTATTTATCGGTAACTCTCCTCAATATCATCGAAACAACAAAAACAATCGGGTGAAAACGTCATTGAACTGTTTTATATTTTCCTATCGTTTTTTTTAAGATTTTATTAATTAATTATATTGGTTATGAACTGTTTTGCTTTTGTATATGTATACACAAACAGAGAGAGAAAGCCTGACTACTGACTTTTAGTCCAACGATTTATGACCTTGACTGTTAAGCCTGAGGTTGTGAGTTCAATTCCCACCCAGAACACATACCTATATATATGTATGTGCAATGAACGGAAGTACTTATACTGAATATGGGTATAAAATGAGTATGTATTTCGAAACTCATATACGTAGTTTGCCAACTGTTAGATTACCATTACAGCGACTCTGCTCAGCTTCAATTCAAATGAGCGTGTGTGAGCCGCCGTAAGCTGGCATAATCATATCGTTATATACATGCCGTATGTACAAGCCCTAGTTTATGTACTCGACATATAGATATGTCGTCTGGCTACGCCTCGTGTACATTCAGCTATCAGTCATTAATACATAATTATCTATTATGTACTTGATGGCCGGTAACAAAATATTAGTCATGTCTAATGTCCCACATGACAAAAGAATAGACTTGCGTCATGGACCCTAGTAAAATTTGCAATTTATTGCTTGCATAGTTTGTTTTCTTTTCATATATTTGTTGATTATTTGAATTTGATTGATTTAATAACCATATCATTCGCCTAACGCTTTTCGTTAGCAATGTCACTTTATGTCGCATTGAATTGAATCTACGCAATTCTGAAATTCATTAACTATATTGAAATAAATTTTAAATTGTATATTTTACGTAACTTCACACCTGTAATCCCCGAAGAGGTAGGCAGAGGAATGCAGAACACTCCCAATTGTATATTTTAATTAATGAAAATAGTAAGAACATATGTACTATCTCATTCCAAATTATGCGGAACATGTAGAGCACCATACATCATCCTCATGAC
>DVPG01000342.1:0-10374 GCA_018239085.1 Yanguna spatiosa spatiosa
CGAACCCAGGACCTCTCGATCGGCAGTCGCACTTGCAACCAACATGACCAACGAGGCAGTCATTATTTGTTTATTAACTATTTTGTTGGAAATATGTATACATTTTTTTATTTTATAATCGTATATTACACGTGTCCAAAAAAATATTTTCGCCTCAATTCTCACAAGTGTAGGGACAATACAGAAAGCGATATGCAGACAAAACCAAGACGTTAAAAAGAATTGTCTGCGAACTACACAGGGTTTTGTTTTATAACGTAGAGTGGAGGGGGGCGGGAAGTTTCACTGTCTAGGTTTGTCTGAGGACTGTGTCTGAGGTCTGACTTGTATTGTACTGTGTTCTTTTGGAGATACTATATAAGTAGACGTAATACCTAAGATCTGAGAACTAATGAAAAGTTTTTTTATCTGAAAAGAGAAAGTTCTGTATCGTATGAAGCACGGCGTTGTACTACAAAACAATAATGCAAGTACCAGCCCGAAATAAATGTGTTTCACTACACATAACTAGATTCGATTGGATGACAGGTTACATGTGCCATTCAAAAAGATCATAAAATATCTAGTTTTGCCGTACAGATGTAATTCAATCACAATTTGTATCCAAAGAATGGGTCAAATATATCTTTGTTGTAAGAAAAATCCTAACACCTCAACAACAGAGTCGGTACCAATTTCATTACTCACAAATAGACCGAACTGTAACATGAAACCTACGCAAAATGTGAAATGAAATTTCTTCTGAAAATATCTCGGAGCGCTATGATATGAAGTTCTTCAAGAAAGGCGCAGAATGAGGTCTTATTAAGGGAGCATCGCGCTGATAGCTCCACTAATGATGTAATTTGATGTAGCTAATGTCAATTGGCGACGGGAGCTACTTACCGTTAGCTTGAGGCTACTTTGCCAGGCGGCTGAATTTAGTCATAGCATCATTTATATAATTTTCTCTGTACATTTTGCTTTAAACTACACCAGTAGCTACTCGTAAGCATTTAATGCAAACTTGAATTCAAATGTTTCATTTAGACGCAGATTAAATTATACCTCGTTGGTCATGTTGGTTGCAAGCGCGACTGCCGATGAAGAGGTCTTGGGTTCGATTCCCGGGTCGGGTACTATTAGATTTTTCTATAACAATAGGCTCACCACCTACTCCATAAAGGGACGTAAACGTAACTGGTGAAACGTGGGAGTGTACTGCACTCCTGTGTCCACCTCTTCGGGAATTACAGGCGTGATGTTACGTTAAATTATGTTAAAAAATTAAACGATGTTACAAGTCATTGAATTCCCAAAACCAATAAAGAAATATATCGGTCAGTTTGTTTTCGAGAAAATGAATTCAAAACAACTCATAAAAGCTCTTTCGAGCTTTAATTATAGCGAGGTTTTTTACGTTCTGTAAACAGAAAGTGTTTGCAAAACGACAGCTAGTAATTCCTTAACGACATTCAAATTTATTTTTTTCAAGAAAGTCTCAAAGTAGAAATTTACATAATTACGGCCTTTCTGCAATCTGCGGAGGGGTGTAATTGTTTATTTTCAATTTTGTTCTGTGCGCTGATAAAACGCCGCCCTTAGCAATGTAGTGCTAGCACATAAAAAACGGTATGTGAAAAATTTATCATTATTGTATCATTTGTATCGCATGCTAAGTCCTTTTGCGTGATAGAGGGCATCGAGTACTGAGTATATCTACTCTACAGATCTGACTTGTTTCCTACATATTCGTCATATACATGTGAAAACAATTGGGATATACTTTCACAGATTCTTTGGCAGGCACGTCATTTATTACCGTCTTCAACGAATACTGTTAGGAAGCAGTTTCTAAACTTTGTCCAAAATAAATAATTCATTCAAAACTAGCGGTAAAAGGTTTTACCATAAGCTCATATACAGGAGTAACTTTCCTAGGTAATATAAAACCGCCATATGATCCGCCAATGATCGAGGTGGAATCGTGGGAACTCTACTGAAAGTTATAACTACAGGGTGTGACTTTGAATGTGGCTTTCAATCTTAAAAGTAAACGAAAACAGTGACATACAGATTTAATAAGGAAAAAAAATGGTGTCAAAATTTTTCCTTTCCTTTTATTCCATTCTCTTTTTCCATAGATCTCCCCAACATATCTTCACCATGCTTCAATAGGATCGTCGCGAAATTATGGGTAATACCACCCAAAATAAAAAATACCTATCTTATACATGTATTAACCTTACATGTATGGTCACGTGAATCTTAGAAGATGGAAACATCGACTCGTAACTGCAATGCTGTTGGGAATTTCTGCTGTTATATAAAGTTAAGCACCACGGAGCTACGGTCACTCTTTTGATGGGTGACCACAGGTGACAAATGTTTTCAAAGTCTTCCACATGTTCAAGCGCACATTAATTACATTTAAAATAAAAACGTCTAACTTAATTTATTTGACTATACCGGGAACATATATCAGATGGCTCGACCCTTGATAGAGTTAAGAGAATAGACCGATGCACAGCATTCGGACGTTAATAAAATACAACCAAAATAGCAAAACGTTATAAAAATATCTCGAACAGAATTATATAGCAATGCTTAAAATTATCAAAATACGGGTCAAGAAAAACATAACAGTTAATTAAATTGGTTTGCTGACAAATATGTAGAACTACGGGTTTAAAATTCAGCGTTAAATGCTATCTGAACATATCTAAGTAAAAATGCTGGGATTTTTAACGGGAAGTAATTAAAGGCACAGCAGACAGCTCTATACCCCGTCTGTCAATAGTTCTTAAACCCTCCTAACTGCCTCGAGCAAGCATGTCAATAACTATTGAAAACTTCATTGCCAATTCTGTCGCTCGGTATAAATTTTATGTTGCAGCCGAGTACCGCTCGGTTCTTTATCAATCTTACAATACTACATAGTGCATTGGTGAAAAATTTCTTAAAAATAACTAGGTTTTTATTATATTATTTCACATTTAAAACTTAATAGTATCTGTTTCACTAATGTCATTGTTGAATATCAAACTAATGTTTTTTTTAATATTATACTTATATTAAATGCTTATAAATATGGAGTTATGAAATGTAGTAGATTATGATTTTCCTAATTTTCTGTTCTTAATTAATTCTCCTATTTGTTTTAAGAGGTCACTATAATTTAAGAAGTATTATGATGATATATTTTAATAAGATACAATTATTGGTTATAAAAATTAAAAAAAATACATAACTTACCATTATGGGTCAGCATCCATTTTATTCCTTTATTTCGTTTTCGTCTATCAGAAACGAACTAATTTTAGTGCATTTTATACACCAGATCGATGTCTTAAATCTGTCAAAGTCACTGTAGGTTGGTTAAGCGGCGTGAAATATTGCAATCACTCATTTTTTATAATCACTACTAATCTGTCAACACTGTACTGACTCTCTTGAACGCAATTTTCTTCTTAATGTTCACTATCCGATTATAAAAACACCAGAAATAATTATTAATTAAAATCGCAATGTGTAACTAAGGATTTTCATCTTTCTATTTGAGTTTATTTTGATTTATCGTCAAAATCAGTTATTACAATAGGCTGCGAACCGGACCAGTTCCGCCATCTTGGGAAATGTGCGCGCATGCGCGGTTCTGTTACAGCCACACATGCGCGCTTACAACTTATTGCGACGTAAATAAAGTTGGAATTGAATTCTCGGATAAATGGAATTTTTCACAGTAAAATTTTCATGTGACTTTTTTGGCATGTGTGTCTTCTAGGTTTTAGATGCCTCATTGTCATCATCATGATCAGCCTGTCACACTCCACTGCTGGACAAAAACCTCCACCCCTCGGGTGTTTTTTGTCCATAATGTCTGTACAGACATACACTGGAGCTTGGTGCTCGTAATGAAAAGCACGTATTGTAGATCACAATAATTTAATATGCACTTTCCCTAATACAATATTATCTGATCTATATAAATCGTAAAATAGCTAAGGTGCGCCCGTTCGCAAGGAGGTCTGATTGAGAATGTGTGTTAAGTACGGGTAGACTACTATACATTTTCCTTTATTAACAAAAATTGCTTCTACCGACATTGTGGCGCCTGGATAAAAAGTATAGCAATGATGGTGATGCGACGAACTAAGTAGTTGTCAGGCGCGAACATCCTCCCGGCCGTTAAAAGTCCCAGACTTTTAACTCTCGATGAGCTGCTCCGTTGCTGGTAGAGGACAGATTCGTCTGAAGGGTCTCCGGTAACATCCATGGGTAGTTTGAACGTCTGCTACGCGGCTTACTCCATCAGGACCGGGAAAGAGTTTGCTGATGCGACCCGCGCGCCAACATAGTGGCGGTAGATTGTCTTCTTGTAGCAACACCAGGTCACCAACGTTCAGTGAAGTATCATTGGTGCGCCACTTCGATCTTTGCTGGAGTTCGGACAGGTTCTCTCTCTGCCATCTTCGCCAAAAGTGCTGTCGAATTTGCTCCAGCCTTTCAAATCGCTTCAATTGAGTAGACTTGTAGTCCTCTAGGCTCGGTGTAGGCAGCGCCGTCAATGATCGTCCGAGTAGAAAGTGCCCTGGGGTAAGGAAAAGAAGGTCATTTGGAGACGAGGACATAGGATACAGGGGGCGACTATTTAAAATAGCCTCCACTTGAGCAAACAACGTGCACAATTCTTCAAAAGTTAAATGGGTATTGCCCATAACGCGTCTGATGTGAAATTTTGCCGATTTTACCCCGGCCTCCCAGATACCACCAAAGTGGGGAGCGTACGAAGGAGAGAATATAAACTTAATTTCTTCTTCATTGAAAAAATCCAAAATGATACTCCGATTACATTTGAAAAAATCACTTATTTCCTTAGCTGCGCCTACAAAATTGCGACCGTTGTCGCAAAAGATCTCGGCCGGTTTACCCCGACGGGATATAAACCTACGCAATGTAAGCATGAAAGCATCCTTAGATAGATCACTGACGGCTTCCAAGTGAACACATTTATATCTTAAGCAAATAAAAATACAGAGGTAGCATTTAGAAACCCTGGACCCGCGACCCTTCTTATCCAAAATAAGAAAAGGGCCGGCAAAGTCTATTCCCACACTGCAGAATGGAAAATCCACCGTAACACGCTGTGCAGGTAAGTTCCCCATTATGGATGATAACGTCTTACCTTGTACCTTTCGACATTTGATACAGTTATGAACTGTCCTTCTGGCGAGGTGACGACCATTTATAGGCCACACATACTGCCTAACACTAGCAAGAAGGAGCTGTGGTCCAGCATGTAACTTGTGAAGGTGTTCTCTTTCAAATATTAGTTTAGTGAGATGGTGAGAAGAATGAAGCAGAATAGGGTGTTTATTTTCGTAAGATATGGTTGAAGCTTCTAGACGACCTCCTACACGAATTAGACGATCAGTGTCCATAAAAGGTGTTAGTGAAATAATGTTAGACCTTGAACTAAGAGAACTTCCTTTAGAAAGCGAATCATATTCCAAAGGAAAGGATTCCTGTTGTGCCTTACAACATAAAAGGTGAAATGAACACTGTAGTTCCTCTAAGCTGAGGTCATCAAAACGTCTAAGCGATTTAGGATGGCGTAAGTTATATAGATATCTTAGTACATAGGCATAAACGCGTTTAATTTTATTAAGGCTACTGTATTTATAAAATGAAATTATATCATTATTTGCATTATTATTAATTTTTGCGATGTTTGACCTTATTTCAGGAATATCAGAATTATGAGTTTCAGCGTTAGGTAAACTAGGCCAAGAACCTTCTTCCTCATATAAAAAGTCAGGCCCTGACCACCACATATTGTTGGTTTTGAGCTCCTCTGGATATACGCCGCGTGAAACCAGGTCTGCAGGATTTTCTGAGGTAGGTACGTAGTGCCAATCAGCAACGTCAGTAAGTTCTAATATTTCGCCTATTCTATTAGCTACAAAAGTTTTTAATTTCCTGGAGCTAGTACGTAACCAAGCAAGAACAACGCTAGAGTCACACCAAAACCGCTGACGGTCTATCCGGACCCTCAAAGAATCTACAACGGCCTTGTAGAGACGAGCAGCCAGCATTGCAGCGCACAACTCTAGGCGAGGTATTGTACAGGCCTTGATTGGCGCTACCTTTGATTTAGAACATACAAGTTTTACATGTACATTACCAGCATCATCGATGGACCTCACGTAGACACACGCACCGTATGCCCTTTGGGATGCGTCGCTGAAGGTATGTATTTCCGTCCATACAGGAGAATCACATAGAACATATCTGGGTAAGTTAATAAGGGATATGTGAAACAAATTACTAGAAAATTTACGCCAAGAGTTTTCGATTTCACCAGAAACAGGTTCATCCCAGCCGGCCTTTTCAAGCCAAAGTTGCTGCATTATTAATTTAGGTATTATAATACAGGGGCTAACAAAACCGAGAGGGTCGAAAATTTTAAATGATGTAGATAATATATAGCGCTTAGTAATCTTATCATTGAGCGAGGGAATATCAAAGGAATAATGCAAGCTATCAGAATTAGGATTCCACCCCAAGCCAAGAGCATTTGAATTCTCGCTAATAATAAGGTTATTATCTGTTGAACCTTCCGAACATGATCTAAGAACCTGAGGTGAATTTGACTTATATTTTCTTAAATTAAAGCAACCTTTTCTTAATGTATCTGACACAGCCCTTTGTATATATTTTAGTTCGGGTTCAGAGTTGCAACCTGTTATTAGGCCATCTACATAGAAGTCGTGTTGTATTATGGTTTTGATAAATGGATCATCGCACTCTTCTCCTAGCTGCCAAAGACATCTTGTGGTTAAATAAGTGGCACTTGCGAAACCGTAAGTGACTGTGTTTAAACGTACAACCTTGAGAGGCTGTCTCTCTTCTTCTCTCCATAGTATTAGCTGTAAATTTCGATCGGATTCATCTACTGATACCTGACGAAATAGTTTCTCAACGTCTCCCGACAAAATATACCTGTAGAACCGTGTTCGAATCAATATGGAGAAAAGCGAGTCTTGAATTTGAGGCCCGGTCATTTGTATGTCATTTACACTGAAGCCGGAGGTTGTGCAAGCGGATGCATCAAAAACAACCCTAATTTTTGTGGTCTCACTGTTCGGCTTAAAAACTGGATGATGAGGTAAGAAGTAGCATAAGTTAGATGTAAAACCCTTTAATGAAATTTCAGAGAGATGGCCTAACTGTGCATATTCCCGAATGAAGTCAACATATTGTAACTTAACTTCTGGCTGTTTCCTAAACCTACGTTCTAAGTTACGAAACCTTTTCTTAGCTTGGTTGTAGGAATCGCCCAAACAATCAGGTGAGTCGACAAGAGGCAATTTGACTGAAAATCTGCCGTTTTCTAAGCGGCGAGTGTTTTTCAAAAAATGTGTTTCACATGCCTGCTCGCCGTCACTTAAATAAGGCCTTGATGGGATTTCTTCTAGCTCCCAAAATTTACTTAAACTATAGTCAATGTTGCTATTGAAACAAACATTTGCTGATAAATTATTCGAATTAATATTATCTATGCGGTGTTTATGTTGCAGGGGACCGCCAATCAACCAACCCAATTTTGAATTATGCAATTTGGGAAGGTTAGGTCCCAATGACTGCTGCTCACACCCTATTATATCCCAAAACAGATCGGAGCCTATGAGTATATCTATAGAATAAGGCTGATAGAAGTTGGGATCTGCTAGGGTAATATTGTTCGGAATGTTGAAAGATTTAATATTTATTAATGAATTGGGCACTGTGCCTGTCAATTCCTTCATTATGAAAAAGTTTGAAGTAATGGTGAAGGAAGAAGTTTTCGATTTTAATTGAGCAATGCAATATTCAGTGACTGTGCCTGAATCATTGTTGCCAAAACCGATTATTTTTGTAGCGTTGACATATTTAGCTTCTAAAGACAACCGTTGTTTCAGGTTTGAGCTTATAAAAGAAGATTGGCTTCCACAGTCTAGCAGGGCACGTACTGTCTCGAGTTGATTAGTACTAGGATTGGCTACTGTAATCAAGGCGGTAGATAAAATAGCTAACTTGGTACCTTGATGGTTACAGTTGGCCTGCGTCTCGGAAGAACTACTGCAGCTGGATGTAGAAGCGGTTGCATTAGTAGGCAGATGTAATATAGTATTGTGTCTCTTATTACATTCGCGACAACGTCCTAAGCGACATTTAAACGCGGAATGTCCAGACCTCAAACAATTAAGGCACAACTTTAATTTAGTCGCCTCGGTTATACGTTCGCTTATACTCTTAGCGTTGAACAAAGGACAGTCATATATCCTATGATCCTTAGAACTACAGGATGGACAAAGGTTCGATGACGGTGAATGAAATTGTGAGTCATTGTTAATGTTGTTAGTGTATGCATATGATTTAAGTTTAGGATGTTTCTGCTCATGCTTGTTGGAGATATTTTCTGTGGGATGCTTGACATTAGTAGACTTGGAATTATTCCGATGTAACGACTCTAGCACAGACGCTCGGTCGTTTAAAAATTTAAAAAATTCCTTAAGAGTAGGTGTATCAGTGCTCATCGTATTACGGTGTTCCTCCCATTTCCTAAACGTATGGTTGTCCAATTTGGATGCAACTAAGTGGATTACAATTACATCCCAATGTTCAGTAGCTTGTCCTAAGTTGGACAGGGCGCGTAAGTTTTTTGAGACGTGGTCAACTAGGAACCGTAAGGATCTCTCTGACTCCTTGACTATAGCATTAATATTAAACAATGCGCTTAAATGATGACTAATCAATAATCGTTTGTTATCGTAACGATCAAGTAACAAATTCCAAGCTTCCTTATAATTATCTGAAGATACTTCTAAATTTGAAATAGTTCGTGCTGCTTCACCTTCTAAATATGAATGTAAGTAGTGAAACTTATTGACTAAACTAATTCTATTATTTTCATGAATTAACGATCTGAAAGTATCACGAAATTCCATCCAGCGAAAGTATGAGCCATCAAATTTGGCTATTTGAATCAAAGGTAGTTTGAAACTTATTTCACTATGATCGAGAGCGCACTGTGTTAAATTATGAGAGCTAGAATCATGGATGCCTTCATCTTTACTGTGCGACTGTAATAAATTTTGAGCTGTTACAATGTTGCTAATAAACTCCCCTTCTATGCTCTCTCGTTCCTCTAGTTCACTCTCTAACTCGGTAGAATTGTAGATTTCAATTTGACTTTGTAAGTCATCAAATTTAGAAGATAAAGTTTCAAATTTGCTAAGCTTAAGTGTAAATTCCGCCCTTTGTGTAGCGGTAAAACTTTCACAACGAGACAATTTTTCTAAATAATTTTTGAATTTTGTCACTTGGCCCTTGACGGAGCTGCGCTTGACATTCAAATCCGCTAAATTCTTGACATCGTCTCCTAAACCCATTATAAATATTGTTTATTAAACTTTGTATGTTGTATTAATAATTAACTAAGATCCAATATTGAATTATTCTTCGGAACAAGAAAGTAAGTTTAAAGGTAATTCAATTTTAAAATTATAAAATAGTGAATAATAGTAAAAAATACGCTCACTCCCCTCGTTGGTGCTATCTGCCGCGCGGGAGACCGACGCCGTTGGCCACGTGACGGGCGACGCGGCGTTGCTGCTACGTCGACGCGGTGATGCGCGGCAGCGACGGCAAGCCTGGAATGTTCGGCGGAAATACGATAAAATGGGATCAAGGATTGAGGCACGGCAGCCGCCGTGAGCTAGTGGACTAAGGAAAAGAGATATTAACTTGAAAACAAATATTAACCACCTACGCCGACTAACGATAATTGTGACTAATTAACGTCAATAATTATTAAAAACTGTTTAGGGAACTCGGCGTGGTAACTAGATTATTTATAGGATTTACGTATTAGTACTAAGACTATTTAATCAAATAACAATCAGTAGTAAAGTTGAGTAACACGATGCGTAACCTTTAAACCTGTGCTCGCAGTTTACACAAGTGAAACGCTATTTAGGAAACTGATTAGAGTGAAAGATATGTTTAATAGGAAAGTGAGGGACTTGTTAAGGATGGCACTTAGCTGCATAAATTCTGCTGCGCTGCGGAATCACGTTGTACACGTGGTCAATGTCCGGCGTTGCTAAATTCCTTCCAAATTGTTCCAAATTGTTATATATTCCAAAGACTGGGTGCGGCGCGGTGCTGACCGACTGTTGGCATCGGCGCTGTGCTGACCAGTTCCAGTTAGACCTTGAAATTACGTATCTTCGGACTTCGCTTCACAATGAGGTCCTGTCACGGTCGCCAAATATGTACAGACGTACACTGGAGCTTGGTGCTCGTAATGAAAAGCGCGTATTGTAGATCACAATAATTTAATATGCACTT
>DVPG01000343.1:0-10374 GCA_018239085.1 Yanguna spatiosa spatiosa
GGTGGTAGTTTCATTTTGACGTTCAAAAAGTGTTCTAAGGAATCAATTTTGAATAAATACTATTTGAATTTGAATTTTATCTGTTTCTTTATCAAATTCACAGCACCGTACGAGGGTGGCGTGTGGCGCGTTCGCGTGCACCTGCCGGACCACTATCCCTTCAAATCCCCATCCATAGGTTTCATGAACAAGGTGTACCATCCGAACATCGATGAGGTCTCCGGTACAGTGTGCCTCGATGTCATTAATCAAGCCTGGACAGCGCTCTATGGTGAGATCTTTGATTTAATAAAGCTACGTATATGCATACATATCCTCACGCCAGGTTTCTTATTGTAGGTAGAGAGCACTGAGTGCCAAATACCTCTATCCTTACACTTGGAAAAAAGCTTATATTTTTATAAAGCTGAGTGCATTAATATATTTGGTGTCCCACAAGGCAGTGTTTTAAGTCCGTTTTTTTATGCTTTTGATTGTGATAGTACCTGGTATGGACTGATCAAATAGCCAGTAGCTTTCACAGTTGGTGATTACAAATGGTTTGCAAACTTAACATAATGTAATGTAAGTAAATACCAGCTATAGGTAATGTTGGATGGGCCTTAGTCTTGAGTCGAGACTTTCTCTTTTCATGTAAATAAACGCGTTTGTTCTCAAAATGCTCTCTCAACTCCTACGTCCTATGTATTGTAATGATCTTGTGAAGAGATAAGCAGTACCCAAGTATAAATTTTCTTATTTAAGTTATATTGTGTTTATTGCCATGCTAAATCATCAAATAATTAAATGAGTGCTCGTCAATCGTTGAACGAGTTAAAATATATATTTTACCATTTTTTTCCTCGTTTTAACGGTTCCATAGCGTTATATTATTTGTATGTATGTATGTATATATTCGTCAATTGCCCGCTTCGTTGGGAGTAAATTGAAAGTGTATAGTGTTCTTTAATAGTGACTTTAGGTGTCTATTTGGAATTTAAGTCTTAGAGACTTACAAATAATAAAAATAGTTCGTATTTTGATTTTTATGAGTTACGGTTTTTGCAACTGATTCTTGTTGAACGTTCGTGTAATAAGTAGAATATTGTTAATACACAGCTAGTTTAAAGAAAATGTGAATGTGGTTACTGAGGAAGTACAAAAATACTAAGTATCTACTATCTTTTGAAATTTATTAAATTTATATTTGACAAGAATTACATATTCTTGTCACATATAAATTTTCATAGAGGTCAATCAAGCCGCGTCCGAGTTATAGAAGGACAGACAGCTAGACATAAAGAGACAGACCGATAGACAAACTGACAGATTAAAAACAATTTAAAAAATTGTAGAACTTGGATCAGTGAGTTAATAACACAACCAGCAACGAGAGATCGGCCTCCACTGCCGCTACTAAGGCGCTCCGCTCCTCCATGCCGGGCAGTCACAATAGTGGCAGCGCGGAGAGACATAACCTAACCTAACTTAGGTTACGTAACCTAGCCTAACCAACAATTTGTTTCGTTCCAGACCTGTCGAATATATTCGAGTCATTTCTGCCACAATTGCTCACGTACCCGAACCCGATCGACCCGCTGAACGGCGACGCGGCCGCCATGTATCTCCACAAACCGGAAGAGTACAAAAAGAAAGTTTCAGGTCAGTAGCGGGAGTGCATATAACCGAATTTCGACTACCAACACACATTTTGGGCAGTTTTATATGAATCTTATACACTCATTTGTGCTAAAATCTGATTGAACATCACTGAAACTTTGTACACCGCGTGCATAGGCCCTATCAGATTGGTGTCACTTTATCTTCTTTCTTTTAAATTTTCTTACTCTTATTATAATGTCACAAATTTCAGTCATCAATAAATGTTTGAAATTTTTTTTCCATTTGTAACTTTATTTCCACAGACTACGTGAGAAGGTTCGCGACAGAGGAGGCGTTATTAGAGAAGGACGCGATAACGGGAATGGGCGCCGCCTCGTCCGGCTCGAAGCCGTCGAACGGGGCGGCCAGCGACACGGAGAGCTCCCTCAGCGAGTTCAGCGACGACGAGGCTCAGGACATGGAGTTATAACGCACGTCCCACCCCGCACCCCGCTCGCTCACTGCCGCCACGTGTTGATGTGCTGGAACGTTCTGTGTGAAATGCCGAAGTAAGTGTTGTGTGTTGTCGTCTGTATTGTGCATTCTTCAGTCTCACTTGCTCCACCCTCTACTTCAGTGCCGAGTTCGAATCGATTTAGAAATGTTCATCCCCCCTCCCCCCACTCTCGTCTCGAAACAGAAGCTAATTGCGCTCTGTCGATAGGTATACGTGCCGTAACTAACGATACGTGTGTCGGATCCCTTTTGAAATTTTATATTATACTGACGTGATAATAATAATAATAATACCTACATTTTATTGGAAATGATAGTTTTAACGTCGGCTTTGTGTATTCAGAATCATAGCGACTAACGTTAATATTGTGACTTAGTAGGAGTAGCGAGTGTAAAATTCTATATTATAACTCTATGCAATATGAATGTTTTCTCTGCTGGTGATATTATACAAGGTATACTGTATTTTAAATTTTGTATTCGCGGTACCAATTCCCCCCTTTAGTCTTTAAGGTTCATTGAAATTTTGCTCTCTGTCTATCTATTACTCTACGTGATTTGTTACTATGTATCTCGTTTGCTCTGTACGGTTCTGTTATTTCACACAAATCTTGTATTTACCTTCTTTTTACTCTCTGCCGTGCTATTACTCTGTGCAGTTCTTTTGCTCGGTGTATTTCTATTTCTATGTACGTTTCTTCTAGCTTAGGTTTTCTGGCAGAACAGTATTAGAAACAGAGACGAACTAGTATGTTTTTCTGTAACTTCTAAATTCAAATGGTTCGGTACGTGTAGTAGTACCTACATTTAATCACGGGGGTAACTTGTCACGAATATTTTGAAATAAATAAGTGTATTGGAGCGAAAATGTTTCACCCAAATACGGCTCAATTGAAATTGTCATACCATACTGCTAGTATTATTAAAAAAATTCGTGAGTATTTTTTGTATGATTAAATTATGCACTGGCATCACGCACATACAGTTTTCGGGAGGGTCCTCCACGGTCACAGCTCTATGATGACCAAAATATCCAGTTGCCTCTATGTCATTTCTTGAGTTTGAGTCTTACAAACGTGATGATATCTCAGCCCCCAACCCCCACCCATACCACACCACCCCTTTTCCACTCTCCATCTTATCCCGCACTATTCCCCACCTCGTACACTCTAATTCTTCCCTACATCCATCACCAATCTACTCGAAACCGTTCCATGTCACACAGTAATCATATTTTGCCAACACCTTCCATCCCGCTGGACTGCTCAGACTATATCGGAACCTACTACGTGAGTGATAGCCGACATTGAATACAATGATTCATACTTGTATTATTTTCTGTTATGTAATCTGTATTACGCAACGGTAATTGTTTATGGCATTCGGTTTGATTCTACGACGTACATACAGATGCCCTTTAAATTGTATTAAGACGTTTTTGGTTATACACAGTGAAGACGTCTTCGGTATTCAGTAAGTTCTAGTGATGTCTCAGGTTCTCGTGTGCTTCAGGTGTAATAATAATTCATACGTTCATTTCTTAAAGCGCACGTTCCGCTGGTTTTGATTGATAGAGTTTTGTGAGACACCATTGTTCGCAATGGAATCGTAACGCGAGTGTTCATAAGACACACACACACACACACATACACACGTTTTAAAATTATAGCAGTTTTTTCTAATAATTGTTACATCGCGCTGGTACACTTTAGCACAGTTTGTTTCCAACCATCTATTGACGATGTCGTCGATATGCCAGGTTACTGTGTAAGTAGTCTTACTTTGAAAGTATCGTATATTCGCTGCCACGTGGGATTGTAATATTGTATGGACCATATTTTGCCAATTCTATTAATGTGTATATATAAATTATGTATGTTGCATACAGACGTAATAATAATTCTGATATTGCAGATATTTAAATAAAAAATTGCAAAAGCGACATCAAAGTGGCATTCATATTATTCTTAATATTATTATTATTATTGTGAATGTAATATGATCTTTGTATTTGGAAACTATTCACTACGATGTGGTAAGGAAAGTTGAAAAAAAAATGGGCAAATATCGTATCAGCTTGTGTCGGGTAGTTGGAATAATTACGCTTAAATATGGAGATATAATCATGTTCAAATAGAATCGTAGTTGTTACTGGACTGTAATAAGTATGGATGAGAGGTAGAGGTATTAAAAAATATATATTTGCATTGATAATGTCTGTTTGAAGCATATTTCGATGTTTAATTCTTGCGAAACATGTGCTGTTACTTTTTAGGATTGCATAAATGCTATTCAGTTGAAATGAACGTGTTAAAACTCGTTTTGGCTGTCATTTGTACTAGTGTCCGGTTAATTACTTCAAATTTTCAAAATTTTACTAACGCATAGGGCGTTTTGGTGCAATCGGTATATCGTTTCTTAAATTAATTATGTTAGTTCTGAGTTGCGAGTGTCACTTTGAGAAGTATTTTCATTCAAGAACATAAATTGTCTTGCGTAACTATCACCTATTGTTTCCATACTTATTACATTTCAATTGGTTTAGCAATTGGTTGCGAGGAACGATGGTGAAAACACGTTTCCAAATTTAAAGTAGTATTAAAATAATGTGAGTAAATTTTTCAAATGTTATCTGTGGTATAAGGAAAGGCTCTTAGTCTATGATCGAGTTTTAAATGTGACTGACATGACGTTCGAAAATATTTTTAATTAACCAGCGGTTGAGGTAATATGGCAATACAATATAAATTAAGAAATATTTTTAATCGATTTCGTTAATTTCATACATTTTAACTGTAGAAATTCCAGGAAATGTATGTGCTTAATATTTATTAATACTAAATAATTACTGTATAACCAGTTAAGGGCGTACTACAAATTGTTAATACACTTTCGTCCTTCGTATATTAAAACTCGACTATATTGATGTTTCGTTTAAGCTCTCAGCAATCTGAACAAGACCTTTCCTATTTAAATCAGAAGTTTTTAATTGTTTGTATAATATTCTAACATACTCATATGAAATTAACATTTTAGAATTACGATATTTTACTCAGTGTAATTTTTACTATTCGCATACTGGCAACACAACGGAGTTGTGAGCGAGCAAAATAGCATTTTGTAAATATCTTTTTTAATCTGTCCCCATAGCATAAATCCAACTTAAATCTATAAAGAGCCCGTCGTAACGGACTTCAGTCATCGTTTTATATCTCATAGGTATTTAATTTTTTTATTTTAGTGTTAATTTTTAAACAAACGATGTGTCATGTATTGTGTTTTTGTCTATCTCCCTCTTATGGCATGGCAAGGCTACTAATAATAGTAGGATTTAAAAAATATATATAACGGCAACACTAAAAATCTTTAATAAAGGCTACATAGATCAGGCCTACCCTCAATAAAAGTTGCATTAGCAATTGTGTGATTACTTATAATATAATAATGTGTACTATCTGTGATTGATTTCTTCCTTTGATTTAAAAAGAGAAATATTCAATGTCAATTTGTCGTCAAGAGGTTGAGAAATGTTTATCTGTACTTAGTGTAATTGATCCTTTGCTTACGTTTTAGTACAATCCGTCTCGCTCTAGTTACATATGTATAGTTGACACAGCTAAGCATTTTTGTATTTACGTTTCTGGATTAAATTAATTATTTTAAAAAAAAGAATGCTAAATACTTAATCATCCTAAAAATCATTTAAATGTTTTATATATTTTTTTATACTACTGAGACATGAATTGTAGCGGTGTTTATACCGATTATATTCGTACGCAGTGTCTGTTAACACCAAATAACTAGATTTTTTGTGTCGCAATGACTTGTTGGTATCAAAAGTTAACGTAACGCTAATTCTGCCAAATGTTCAGTTTTTGGCAACTTTGTGATGTTCTTTTTGTTTCGAATTTGTATTACAATTTCGTATAGTTTTTTGTTTCTTATTTTATCCCTTAATGTATAGAATAGGGACGATAAAATTATATGTATTGATCTATGGAAAATTTATTTAAAACACTCACCAATATTGCTCAAACATGTCATAGACAATTTAAAAAAATGAACCTATTTGACAGTCATTTTTATCCCTTTGACATATATGTAGCTTAGTTGTTTCACAAAGGAGTTTTAATAACACCATTGTAAAATAAGAATTTTTCGTTTTTTTTCAAAAAGAACATTACAAAACATACGGGAATACAACACAGATCTCTTAAATGACATGTTGCGATTCTTAAAGTGTTGCAATCGTCTTTATTGTTAAGTCTAGGCTAAATATAGATATAACACGAAAAAAAATTATATTAATATTATTATAGACATATATAATGTATCTTTGAAATGATAACTCAAGCCATAATAATATATTTTGGTATAAGGAGATAACACGTTAAATTTCTTAGTTGTAAAATTAAAGAAGTTGGGTTGACTGGTCGTTTTGTTTGATTTTAATGTTTCATTTCTTCGGATTTTAAAAGTTTTTGATAATATTTTCGAGCTTACACACGTCCACCCAGCTTTATACCGGGTCGCACCGCAGAGTTAGATATATAAATATCATTTGGTATCGATGTGTAGGATATGAAATAATCTTGTGAAATTTAAACAATTTTTTATATAATATGTTATCATTAAAAAAACAGACATCCACAGTTAAAGAATCACTGGTGTTATTTTTTGCTCTTATCTATAGTCCCATGTAGTGCTATTTAAGCAATAGTGATGGAACGTCACGATGATTTTAGCGAATTATTATCCTGGCAACTTTCACGTTCACGTCACTATTGCTTGCAACATTGTATCGAATTTGAATTTAATAGTGTTAAATTAATGTTGGCGCCTGCGGTTGGTAACAGTTATACATGTAACAGAATAAAAGTGTATAGTATATTTTATTTCATTACATGTAATAAACTTACGTTATTTTTAAAGTACATGTCGTTTTATTGCCGTTGACCTATAACTTCAAAAACTATTCCGATTAACATGAAAAATATTTGTATCTGTTCAAAGTTGTCAACGTTAAAACGATAATAATTTTGAAGTAAGCATACCCAAGGAAATGAGAATTTAAGTATGGTGTATACTTGAGTTAGTTGTCAAATTCGATTCTAATGTTCCCGAAAGTGAATGCTATCTGAGGTTACTGTTTTGCTTATGTATTGTTATGTTACGTTTCAAACTGAAATATACAACACAAGCACTGCCGCAACGGCCAAAAGCTGCTTGAGATGGCAGTGATGTGCCAATGATATTGACCACATTCAGAAAAAGACAAGGTAAGGCACCCGTCATATATTTTAAAATATGATTACAATTTAAATGAAAACATTTATTTGCATCCAAGCAAGCACAAGGGAAAATTGTTTTAAAAACGGTTACGAAATCAGTAGATATAAACTTAGTCCTATGTCAGCTGAACCGGAATGTTTCATATATATCTGCCTATATAGTAGTAGTGTTTTAACTACTAGAAATCAGTGCAATAGCAGACCTATAATAAGCAAATACAGATGCGAAATTAGAATTTCAAAACCCAACTTTGTTTTCTTCATAACAAAATGGACTTGCAGCAATCAGTCACAATTCAGCACCTGTTAGGTGAATATACCACCGTACAAAAGTAAAACATGATTGAAATGAAACTCGGTAATTGATTTATTAACATAACTCTATTAAAATAAACAATACAACAACATTACAGGCTCTATGTACAGTCCGCCATTATCTATCTACACTCGCAGGGTTGTGTTAACACGATGTTAGACGACTTGGCGATGACCACTTTAGTTTAAAAAAAACACAGATTAAACAGATTTATTTATCTGTGATTGCTTAAGTTATAGTTTCAAAATGACCCTCATTTGCACATCAACTAATATGCCTAAATAATGTGAACTGCTTGGTCATCGGTTTTGCTTGCAAAATCTTGGAACCTGTATTAGTCATCATATTAGACAACGATTTCGACATTACATTAATATTCAAATTTTTTGGACTGTATATGTTAATTTCCAACTGTGTTATAAAAGATGGTGGCACATGTATCAGTAACTTTTTTACCATACTCATCTTGGATTCCAGCAAATATTTATAATTTAGTGCTTATTGATGCCATTGTTTACAATTTCTTTGGTAATTAATACTCCTGTATAGCACCTGGAATCTTCTATGTGGTTCTACATCCTACTTCATCACACTACATGTTAGTATCTTTACCATCTTTCTGATTAATTTGGTATCATATGGCTGTTTGAGACATGTCCACATTCTAGAACATTGATTACTGTTATAATTATTTTTAATACTAGAGTGGCCACCGGCATTTAAATGCCATTCTGGTGCATAGCGAATAGGTAAGAAAAAAAAATATGTAAAAAATACAAAACACTCGCCTTAAGCTGGAAAATCTTAACTCAGTAATTTTTTACTAGTATAGGATTCGAAGAAATAACATTACAATAAAGTCACTACTTAATGATATGTTTCAGATACCATTTACACAAACAAAAGTCTATTTCTTTGTATGTCTATATATATTTCCTAGTATATACTATATAATTATTAATGTTATACAATGTAATTCTGTATATATTGTGCTCTATGCAGTTATAAATGTATTCATTGGGTATCCAAAACACATCACATAACACATTCACACATCACATTAACTAATAGACATTTAGTTAGCGCATGGTGATACATTTTGTCAACGGATACAAGTGACAATGTACGATAATGTCGAATACAAAAAAGTATTAATGGGCTTTTACTGATTTTTAACCAGTACTTAAAGTGCTACAGTGAATCATGAGATCTGAGGGTAATGGTACATGGATTCTTGTTTTCACAGGCATAGTGGAGTTATATGTACTGCCCTTATCTAACACCTGCTACTAATATCTGTCAACATACGATAATTTGCTTCAACGTATACCAAGACATTTTACAAATAAACCAATATACTATTCCAGTTTCAAATGACACTCAATTGCTTTTCCTTCTTCCGACACTGGTGTTTAATCACTGTTTATTATTTTAACTAATCCACTGTTGCAATCACCACAGCACTAAACTAAACACTGCCACTATTCCTTTTTGGGTCCTAGCCGATGATCAGTCCACAGCCAAACTTAAACTGTTGCTTAGCTTGATTAGCCATACCCGACAGAGCAAACGTGAATGGCAAGGGCTGAAGTTTCTTCTCTAGCACTGCACCGATGTTCCAGTTGGAGTCCACCATACCTGAAGGAAGAATTTAATTTATATAAATGATCTCAATTAATGTAGTTCATCTGTGCCTGGGTCAGCCGGCGTGACCTAGGTTTGATAATCGAGGGAATAGGAAAAAAGCAAAGGGGCTTTCGAACCAAACTGTTGGGCTGGGTCATACAAATTTGATTCCCAACCAAGACCATTCAGGGATGAGAACAAGCATTTATCTGCATAATATTCAAGTATATATAATATTCAAGTATCTATAATATTAATGTTTCTATGTTATCACAACACAAGCTCTCTATGAGCAACCAAAAACAATGTCCTAAGATTTATTTTTATTTGTTAAATACCTCTGAAAACCAGCTCTGCTTTAGGTAACGTTACTTGGTACCCAATTGTGCCCACAGATTCCATCCCTTTGAATGATGTCTCCATCTCAGCTACCACCTGCAACCCATATGAAATATAGCTTGAACACAGTCATGAATTTTAATGTTTATGTTGGGCTATGGGACTGAGAGACATTTACTGTGATTTTAATTAAGAATATTACAACATTTCTGAAACATCTTACCTGCAACTGTTCACTGGCTTGCTTGAAGTAGCACACATGGAAACCAGCTGCACCCAACGTTGCAGACACCTCCGAGTCTAGAATAGGAAGTAAGTTCAATTCTGTTGCATAATTGTAGATATGAATCAAGTGTGTGCTGGTGTATGTACCTATAAACATTTGGCGCTCAACTGACATTTTTATTACTGTTAATTAATAATGTCAGATGTATATACAGTGCAACCTCAATATAACAAATCGCAAGGGGACAAGTAAATATTCATTATATCAAGTAATTCGTAAACTGAATTTTGTTATATTGAGGTAAGGTTGGTCTAAAATTTGTTATAAAGAGGTAAACCTGTTATAAAGACGTAATCACATACTATGGGGTTAAGGGTCATATATTGGTGGGAACGATATATAGAGGTTTTGAGTTGACTAAATTCATTAATTAGAGGTATTTACACTTTTTGATAGTTTAGAATTCGTTATAAAGAGAT
>DVPG01000344.1:0-10373 GCA_018239085.1 Yanguna spatiosa spatiosa
ATATGGTCGAAAATATGAAGGACCCTTCGGAAAAGCGTCTCAGAAGAGATATTCAATGTAAATCATTTAATCTCATACAGTTTACGTCTAAATTATCGGTTTGCGCAGATATGTATTATAGACGGCACATTTCCATGGAATTGTATGATGTTAAATATAAATATTGTTCGTGAATTTGATTACAGGAATATTATTCTGTTGTTGCATTGACTATCCTGTAGTATTCATTTGTAACGAAACTGCAGGAATACCACTGTGAAGAACATGAGTCCAGTATGTGTACAATTAGTATTCGTTTAATATCTCTCTTCGTCCTTGAGTGCCCTGTTGATTCAATGCCTAATGAACCTTATTATTGAACGAGAGGTTACAGGTTCCATTACCACCGAAAACAAACATTTGTATTATGTGCACGAATATTACTTCATATGAATGTGAAATTACCCAAATATACCTATATAGTTTGTCTCAAGCATGGTTACCATAGCACACTCTTTGCTCAATTTGAGCTCAGATATCTGTCAATATCCTGATTATTACTGTTAATATTCTGTACCTTTTAGAACCAAGAACGCGGGCACTTTTCCTTGTCGATAAAAAAACGATGGAGCGCTCGTACTTTAGTAGTCACAAGTTTAACTAATACTTAAACAAAAAAACATGCATACATGTTCATACATCATGCATACATCTTCACGCCATGTCCCTGACGGGGTAGGCAGAGAGCACCGAGTGCCGAATATCTCCATCCTTACAGCCCTGCCATGCGTCGTCTATATTCATCACCCTCTTTATACATGCACCCTGGTTATGGACATTTCTGGATCTGGTTTATTTGCTCAAAAAAACATATACTTAAAAAAATACAATTTTGTTTAAATTGGTAATACTCCTTAACATTACGTATTCAATAAGAATGTAAGCGCAATATAATCGTAACATAAAACCTAAATATCCTAGCGTATCGCGTAATCGATTATCAACCTTGTTATACTACATATAAAGGCTACATAGCCGGACGTGGTAAATTGAAACAATTTTAGTATTACAATTATTGGATCCCAAAACATTCACATCAGAATCTTTATCGGTAATAGTATCGCTTCACATTTAAGGTTTAGGTACAATTTGTGGGCTGTTAGCTAGAAATTGTCCAGCGAAATTACACGCCATGTTTGGTGGTTTTTTTGTTTCAAATTTTCCTCTCCTCTGGACCTTACCGACTTTGTACGTTTAAGTATAACATTTCTCTTACAGGTTTCGAAAATACTCACGTGATGATCTTCGTGGGTTTTGGATTTTTGATGACGTTCCTGAAGAAGTACGCATATAGTGCTCTCGGCTTCAACTGGCTGCTTGCCGCGTTGGTGGTGCAATGGGCATTGCTTTGCCAGTCTTTTTACCACATGAAGGATAACACCATCCACGTCACCAAGGTCACTATACTGGGTGAGTTGGTTCAAACATTTCCAGTCAAACATGGCCCAGACTATAACTGTCCCAATGCACAGAAACGTTTCCATTAGTACAAACACCCTAGACGGCCTAGACCATGCTTTTATTCATCATTTCAAACAAATACTTCTCCACAATCAAGGTTGAAGTCTGAAGGTTTTCGATAAGAGGCAGGGCCTATAACTTTGCAGTAAAACCTATTTGCTGTTTTATGCCATTCAAAGAATTCACTTGGCGCAGTAACACTTCTAAGAGGCGTCGTTATTATGGCTGGAGAAAGCTATTGTTTATTTTAAGAATATTATTGTTGATGTATACAGTAATTCTTTGTAATTCATAATAATTAGTCTGTAAATATATAGTATATAAACTGAGTATGGAATCTTAACCTCGAAAGATTATAGTATTATTGAAACTAATGAGTGTGTGTGTGTGTAGGTATTTACTAATTTTAAAATGTGTGTGTAAGATTGATTCAAACAGCATAGTGTTATTTAATACCGCTGACCTACATAGATTGGAAGCCGATGTAGTTAACGTACGCAATGCTATTGATTCATTCAAAGCAGTTGCATCTCATCTCACTCCTTTAATGAACAATGTGTCACACGCTGTACATTACAGAACATTTGTATATTGTTGATATACTACATGGCTGTCGTGGTAAATATCAACTAATTTATACGATAGGATTATTTAACATTTTCACAGCTTCCCACAGCTAGCGTGGAGATATAACTTATTTACTCTCAAATCGTAGTCACATGTGTATAATATATGTTTATATACTATTCCATCTAGGTATCGAAAAATAATGTCATTTATCAACCACGTATTATTCGGTACTCTGCTTGCAAATTTGCTAATGCCCATTCTGTAAAAAGCCACCAATCGACTATATTTTCTACAGCTAATATCGATGTAAAATAACAGATTCAGCACATAGTAGTCCACTGGTCTCGTAAAACGCTATCGGACGCTATACAATTCCATCGAGCGGCCATGAATCGGCCATGCGCCCGGCAACAAATTGATACTTCGATTGGCGCTTAACGAATTTCTGTAGCGAAATGTAAAGTTTCACATTCATGGTGCTCACTGTGCATAAGAAACATTTCATGTTCAATTTTAACATTAATATTAATGGGTAGATAGAGAGAATTATTAATATTATTACTACACTATCACGCATTCTGGTCCTTGTAACTCGGAACCAGAATACGAGCTACGGTATCACCTGTCTATCATAAGAGGTGACTGAAAGAAGGTTTCCGAGGTTGCGAAAGGCTAGAGTAGGATCCTGAGAAGGACGACGATATATGTGGCCGCCTACTGTCATAGGAACCCGACGTCGTGGCATGAGTCATCATGCCTCTCCCGAAAGTAGGGCCCGCAGGAACGCCGCACTAGAAGGGCAGTGGTGCGTTTCGCCCAGAGTCCTCCCATTAGCGCAGAGGAAGGCCACCGAGGGGGTTTTAATGAGGCAAAACTCCCACATAACATGGCATTTCTACCAGGATACCGGGTACCTTTGGAAGATTTCCCTCCGTAAAAAAAGTCCAGCACAGGGCAGAGCAGGCAGCAAGGGTAGGCAGAGAATACCAACATACAAAAAGAAGTACAGATACAGAAAAAATTACGAAATTTTACCTAAACAAATGTTTAACACGATGAACTGGGCTCATGATACTCCATGTTGAGGAACGGTTGGAAAGCGAAAAAGAGACCTAGAAAAATATTCTAGGACATAATTGATTATCTTCACTCATATTTTTAACTTTATACCCAAGATTCCCGTGACATTGTCAGTTTTATTTCATAATGTCATCTTATATAGGGTTCATTTCATATTAGTTAGGGTTCTCGTGATATTGCTAAATTATATTTTCATAAGGTCATGTCATTTTGAACCTCATCCAGTAACTGCATTTTTTTTATAAATTGCATTACTACAATACATAACAACACAAAACGCATGTGGTGAGGACATGCGTTTTTCGCAAACATTCATCATAACAACAAATTTGTAATCGATCTCCATCATCATCAGGCTGTCTAAGACCACTGCTGGACATAGGCCTTCTTTGGGGTTTTTGCCCATAATCCCCAAACTGTACAAGCGGGTTGGGGATTGCTGAGAACGGCTTCTCACACCGTCTACGCTACTGTCCGCAGGCGGGCAGCACATTTAGCCATGCCTAGTTAAGCCGCTCCATACCACAATCAGCCAGCGCCAGGCTTAGTTGCCTCTTACGACACTCTGGTATACCGACATGAAGTCGGTGGACATTTTCTTTTTCTGCCCCGACACGGATATTTAAGGATTCGATTATCGATTGAACTTGTGAAACGTGGGAGTGTACTATACTCCTCTTCCTATCTCTTCGTTATATACCTTACAGGCGTTTTGTTATTTTGATAATCGATACCAGCTCACATTATTTAATGCTAAATAAAGAACTGCAGAGCTTCTTGTAAAGTGCTTTATCAACTCAGCTAAACATGTATTTTAATTACTATAGAATACCAAATAAGCTTTCAAAGCTTGCATACTATTGTTTAAGGAAATCTTTCTCAAAGCGAGCGGAACGTTGGCTTCGGACGCATTCTTGTCGGTAGTAAGACTTGTGAATACTGGAAGGCATTGATGTAGCTTAAAAGTATCAAGGAAATAGTGAAAATTTATATTATAATACTTCATTTGATTGCTGTTTTCATTTAAACTTAAACGTAACATCACGCAAGTAATCCCCGAAGAGGTAGGCAGAGGAGTGTAGTATTACACTCTTACGTTTCATCAGTTACGTTTAGATAATATTATGGAGTAGGTGAAATCTAAATTAGAAAAATCTAATAGTACCCGACCCGGAAATCGAAACCAGGACCTTTCGATCGGCAGTCGCGCTTGCAACCAACACGACCAACGAGGCATAATTAATGTTCTAGTTAATCGAATAATTTGACTAATTAAAAGGCTATTAAATGGATAACATGAATTATTAGTTCTACATCTTCATAATCAAAGGATTATGATGATGTAGAAACAACAACAGGGCAACTGGGGAAGATAAAAATATCTTGCCCTGTTTTTATTCAGGGTGAGAAAGAAAGTTTCAGGCCATAGATTGGCATGCTGGCCATTAGCGGATTAGCACACGTTCTTACCACATAATTTTTGTTTGTTATTGCCATATAAATACAGTACCACATAAAGACAATAATTAAAATACAAAACCAAAAAGTTCTTCGTTTCTCTAACACGTAAGATGTTGCATATAAAACAAACTGTTTCAGCGGTAACAGAGTGTGAATTTTCTTTTTAAAACCTACCTAGTTATTTAATGGCATTAGAATCCTACATTGTTACGGCAGAAACTGTATTGTAGGCAATAGTCATTCTCGTCGTGAATGGCCCAACAGACACCTCGCGAGATGGCGCCACGCTCCCCGCGTCGCCGCATAACAACGATGCAAACGGACGTATAAAATATTCAAACTGTTCACGGTGTTCTAATGGATGCTCATGAAAATGTATTTAGATACACATATGTGTTACTTTTTCATTATTTAAATAAACTAAAGGAGGATAAGATACACAGTAGTATTTAACTGTACACCTAGAAAAGGAATGAAATAAATTTTTAATCGCGCAATACCCCTTAATACGAATATACATACATACCTATTAGTAAAACAATTGTGAATAAGCATTCGTTTGTAGTATTTTAGAGCTCTTGATATTTCAGTAAATTAAAAAACAAGTTAATTAAAATTACATCCATGTCGGGTCCCTTACAAGGTAGGCAGAAATCACCTAATATCAAATATTTAATTTTGTATCCTAACACACTTAATGTCCTTTTTCTACATTTACCCACATTTATACACGTGTAATAATTTCAAAATTGCTTTGAGATATTCTAACATTTCTACAGGGAAACAAATACAGAGCCGTAACAGACTTTGTGTTCTTGTCAATGTAGGCTGATGCCAGAGCAAGCCTCAAACACACATATACCCATACATGTACATATGTACGGACGTACCGACGTACCGTACCGACGTACCGTACCGACGTACCGATAGACTGAAATTCTACAGAGGTACACTGATACCAGTAAATAAAATATTTTCGAGAAGCCAACCTTACGGAGAACGAAACTTGGTACTCGTATATTCGATATAGTATTTTAGGTCAATAAGTATTTCTTAATAAATACAAGTTCTTTAAGTAATTCAAATTTAAATCGACAAGTTTTTTGGAAATTCATAACAATAGCCTATCCCGTTCCCACTGCCCGCTTTACCCACTTCTAGGAAGACGTGGGTAAAAATTTAAACAAAGGATTTTTTGTAAACGAAATTATTATTAATTGACGACTTTCTATAAAGAAAGTTATTTATAAATAGCTCTCATTTTGGCCTGAGAAATTTTTCCGTGTGAAAATGATACTATTTTTCAGAGTTCGGTTCAGTTCGATTCGTACATATGGACAAAGTTTCTTTTACATTTTATAACTAAACACTCTGCAGACACAATTAGGGGTAATTAATGTGTTAAGCACTTCAATATATACACATTTAGGAGTTATTAAAACCTATTTAGTTAAGTGTCTGTTATTGAAGTATTTAAATACATATCCACATACATAAAAAGCTGTTAAGACCTACTAATAGCCTACCTTTGTTAAAGTGTAAAGATTATAACTTAAGCTGCAACTTAACGTTTATAGGAAACGCACTGTACAATAATGAGAATTCAGAGTTGACAATTCGTAATCCTATTCTGTGCAGGGAACGCCGCCGCAGCTTGAGGCCCGACGCCGCACAAATGGCTTTAAGCTCGGAGCTTATACAGCTTGAGGGCGCCTGCTAACAAACATACGATGTAACTATAACTCTTACTAAACGTTTTTAGCGTTGTGAATAGCCAGCTGTATTTATAGCTTGCGTTGGTTATAATAACGGTACCATACTTTGAGGTAGCGGGTTAAATATAAGTAACAAACACATCAAACATCAAAATATTACACGTATATGTGTAGTATTTTGATGTTTATATATAACAATTATTATTATATCATCACGCTAGGTCCTTTACGGTGTAGGCAGAGAGATGTAAGGTAAATTAAGATTAATGTTATTTAACCATTGCCTAACGTTAGAGTGTAGACGGTAAGTTAAAAAATACAGCGAACGCGTCTCGATTAAACCGTTTGTAAAACTACCCACATCGGGATAATGTTTATATGCTTAATGTATGTTCTCATATAAGTGATGTAATGTCTTTTTTGAGAAATAAAGATCTTTGAACCGATTTATTCTCCACACCATAAACTAACGTACCCCATTATTAGTACACCCTTTGAGATCAGAAATAATAGAGAAACAAGAGTTTTTTTTGAAGTTATGCTTCTTTTGGCGCGTTAGGGAAAAGTGATGTGAGTAAATTTGTTCAATGCGTGTGACGAAAAACCGACACCATGAAATTTGCTTCTAGTACTTCTACTTTATATTCTATAAAAAAGCTTAACACCGTGATTCAGAGGTAGCGTGCATAGTGACATGTAGTGGTAGCGCATAAAATAATTTTGAATATGCTGTAAATAACGCTATCTATCTATGTGCTGATTCATTATTCCATCTTATTTTTTATTTTAAAGTTATAAATTAATAATAATTAATAAAGTCCCGAAAAATTTATTTTTATTATTAGTGCTGTTTACTCTACAAACAGGATTAAGTGAAGGATAAAATTGTCAGAAAGATTTTTATCTTGTTACCCCAAAGAAGTATAACTTCTTACGGTGCGTACATGAGTACACTCGCACTTTTTTTTTTTGGTGAGTGTGACTTTTTTCTTCGCACTTCTCGTGCAATTAATTTGTATAAATATGTACATTGTATCAATGATTGCGTAACAATTTTGCAGGTGCGCTGATGTCGGTGGACGAGACGCTGATGTGCTCGTTCCAGATCCTGAAGCCGGCGGACAAGCGCAAGCTGTACTCCGGCCTCAACATGGGCCGCCCCAACACGCCGCCGCGCGCGCAGCCCAAGAACAAGAAGAAGTGAGTCCCGGTCCCCACCCCCACCCCCCCCCCCCCCCCTCACCAACCACGCCCACGTCACAACAAACACACACACACATACACAAACGCGCGCGCGGAGCACAGCGGCCCATAAAAACCACTGTCGTTTCAAACCCATAATATCAGAGTTTTTGTACGAATAAAATATGTCCCAAAAATGTATGTCGATTAAACACTCGTTAGGATCATTGCTGAGGCATAGTTTTCGAGTGATCGTGGTACTATAATATTATGTTATTGTCGCCAAGTTTGAGATCCTGTTTTATTTTGATGCTTTCTCGTTCGAAACAATGGCCCCCGTTTCATTCATAAAAAGAAACGAGTGAAAATCTATTTTTGTTTTCCACTACATTGTAGTCCTACTACTATCTCTACTATCTCTATAAAAAAAATGAATCTCCACTAACAAGTAGAGATTATTTTTTTTACTAATAAATAGAGATTATTTAATTTTTAGTTAAATTTACGATATGAATAGTTTAACTTGTATATTTACTATCAACGTCCTCAAAGTAATATTTTGTCACTTCAGAGACATATAACCGAAGTCGCCGGATACCGAAGGTACGACACGACGTATGTAGGTCTTGTGTGTGCGCGGTTCGCTTAAGTTACTAATCATATCACTCAGTGTGACATAGCATTCGTATGAACACATCATTCATCATTCACACAGTGAATAATGCATTGAATAGACTCATTCTAGTGGTGTATAATGAATTTTTAACATGTACTTTATGTAATACATTGAGAATTTTGAGACTTACAACTAAATAGTTGTGTGATTTTTTTAAATGTAACATTTAAGTTATATTTACACTTTGACCTCATCGGAGTGCACTGGACTAATACATCATAGCGACCTTTAGATATTTGGTGTTCAATAGAGAAACGAAGAATAATTGTCATAATGAAGAATACACAGCATAAATACAGTTGTCATGCATAGTTGGATTGTTTAATGTCAAAATCTTGTCTTAATAGGATTCTTTGATGGCGAAATCTTGTCTTAATAAGATTCTCTATTGTCAAAATTTAAACTACTCCCTAAATGTACATCGTATGGAGGACTTTCCTCATATTGAAACTCTTTAGTAAACAAAAGATGTGCATCCTGCTTCTTTTACTATTATTCATAGTAAAAGTAGACTAATACATATTTTCATAAAACTTCTAACTAGCTAACAAATCTTAATGCAAGACACTCACTAACATTGTTTTACATGCCACAATGGGTATAGTTCAATGATTTAGTTTACATGTAACTTTTCTTTTCAATTGAAACTTTCTGTATTTATTGGATAACAACGATTTGGTTTGAACACCCGTTTAAAAAAAATCCTACAAATAATATAATGAATAAGTTGGGAATGAAGATGCTCATTGAATAAAATTACTTACATGTTATATGATTGTCTCATTGGTCGTGTTGGTTGCAAGCGCGACTGCCGATCGAGAGGTGTTGGGTTCAAATCCCGCGTCGGATACTACTGACTTTCACTAATTTGATGTTCTAGTAGAAATTTTTAGTAGTGACTCGGAGTCTGAATTTGTGTTTGTTGTATGGCAATAGACTCGCCACCTATTCCATAACGGAACGTCCACTACACTCCTCTGCCTGCCTTTTCGGGAATCAGAGGCGTGATGTAAGGTATTATAAGTGATGGGTTATGAGAGAAATAACACAGGATTGAAATACTATCAGTGGATTTATTGAAAGCAGGTTTAAAAAGTAGTAATTAGCGCAGCAATGACAAGTCAAGTCGACAACAGGTAGAAATATGCTAAATTATGTAGGTCATTCTTGCATATACAAAGTGGCGCCAACAAGCGGCACAATGCAGTACTAAGATAGCTCACACAAATTGATTGGTTTATACTATATCTACCTATACAGTTTCAACAATAAGACATGTTTAACGCGTGTGTGTGTGTGTGTGTGCCCGCAGCTAGCGCGCCGCGCGCCCGGCCCCGCCCCGCGCCCCGCCCCCCGGCCCCGCCCTCCGCCGCTCCGGTCGCGTCTACCCACATTTACACATCCTCCAACTTATACGAAAAGCTTGCCGTTGCGTCGAGCCGCCGAACAATTTACCAACACGATAGATGTTTGTGCTGTTCAGAAATTCAGAAGTTTTTATTCATTATAAGGTATATAAATACACTTAATTGTTGCCTCGCGCCTCTGTACCGTGAACGACCCGCGGCTCACAATACATCTTGATATTGTTTTGCTATGATTTTAAAATGTGCATAACATTGTTAAATCGAGTATTATTATTATTGTTGTAATGTTAAATATCGGCTTCCACGCTCTCTCGCTATTATACGAAATGTAATAATTGAACTGTCGGTGATGATGATAAACGAGACAGATGCGCTCGAATTTGAACCTTTCGCCGTACCACTTAAGGTGTAGTATCACTTGGTGGGCTGTAGAGTGTTGTTTAACGTGGGCATATTGCAAATACCACTGAGAATATACGATGTTAGAAAAATTGAATAATGGAAAAATTTAATAACTGCTATTGTGGGAATTCATTTGGGACGACTGTACAATGAAAATTTCGAATGCCCTTTCAATAACTACTGTCAGACTATAATATGTATAATCAGCTCCATCTGTGGAATTTCCTTTTAAAAACTATCCTCAGAAACGGATAGGGTGTACGTGTCCTAAACAGTCAGTGTCTAATCGCCCTTATAATTAATTGTCTATGGTGTATGGAATTTTCATGTTACAGTGCGTCCTTCGCCTCTGATGTCGCATAAAGTAATGGATCCACTTTGTTTGTACGTTTATGTGGGGCGTGGCGACGGGGGTGGGGG
>DVPG01000345.1:0-10372 GCA_018239085.1 Yanguna spatiosa spatiosa
GCTATCCGCGAACTTCTATTAATTTTAACTCATAAACAATAATGAATATTAATGGGGTTTACTGTTCGCGTGGAAAATGAATTCGGAACTAAATTTTCGCCGGCAGACTCGAAAAACGAGAACTTTTAATTATCAAATCATTTATATTGATGGTAGATCGCAGTCCAGTAATTGACGTATTGAATTTTCTACTCAACTTCAACTTCAGCGACGTTCTCGGAAACATTAGAAAGTCAAAGACATTAAAGACTGTTATCTTTAGAATTATTTTTATTGGCATAACACTTAAAAGTGCAGCTATAATATCTTCCATTCATCTCCCTATGTTACTCATAGTTCATAGGGTTTCGTTACCAATTGGTTGGGTAAAGTTACACCAGACGAGCTCGATTCCAATTATTACCTTTATGTAACATAAGCATTAAACTTGCCCGATATTCGAGTGGTTTGATATTCGGTAAACTGAGCTGTGTCTATACAATAAGCGAGGTAAATTATGCTCTAGGCCTTGTGGTCAGAAATTTGCACCCAACAGCGAAACGGTACCTGATAAATGAGTTACAGCCAATTAATAATTACGGTTATATAAAATACAGTACACCCTTAGATAAGCGGACGCTTTAATCAGCGAAGATATACTTAGTTAATCAGTGTATTGTGATGAATTAAAATGCTAAATGTTTTACAGAATCGATAGAATCAATGCGTTCTTCTCGTTCCATGAGGTACAGAGTTCATTTCATCATAAGATTCTGCATTTGCACAACATTGTATTTAATAGTCAATATATACTATATATAATAACACGTGTTATATCGTCGTGTTCAGATGAAAAATGTAATAAAATATATGAATATTTAAAATATAATAAACATACTCATATGTATGTAGTATGAAATGTAATAATTGCAGTACATTATATTGTGTCGATAACATATTTTTAAGGGTTAAATTAAATATCGCAATATTAAATTGATTACAGTATGCTAAGAAATATATAAATATCATAATAAACTCGAACGACGAACGTAAATAAATAAATAAATCGCAAATGTAAATTCTAAGTAATTTTTACAATTTAGTATTTTAACAATTGATTGAAGTGACGGGAAATGTTTAAATATACGTGTTTTACGGAATCAAGTTATTATCAAACAATGGTGGTGCAGAGTTTATCTGTAAATAGAATGTACGGGGTGTTCCAGTAACGAACAATTCTTTGATTCGCATAACGAATACGCGCTATAATAGATTCGCCAGTGCAAACAAGTCACCGTGAAATTGAACTGACATCAATCAAAACGTTATGGAACTTTAAAATTCAGCGCTATGCGTGCTACGGGCGAGCGGCGGTTTATCCAATTTCGTTGCTGACGATCATGGTCCGACAAAAAGTTAATCTTTCTGCTATATCTAACATTATTCCTGAAAATAAACGTTATATAAGCGATCTGGCGCGGTTAAGTAATAATAACAACGATAATAATATCTTCAACTTTTTCGATAATTTCAATTAAATGCGAAGTGCATTTCGGATCTGACTTCATTTAAAAGCTATGTTCATAACCTCTAATCGAACCTAGTACTGTGCGTTGCATATCGGTATAGTAGTATAGTATTTGCAGGTTTTCTTCTTAATGTTGTAAGTTTATGTAAGTAAACATAGACATTAATGTTATGGACTCATAAACGACGGATTTAAAATTTCATTGAGATATATCTTTACTTTGATATTTTATTCATCATTGGCAACCACTTGTCAAGTCGGTCGAGGATGTACTCAGTATTTGTGTTACTAGGCTTTAATATTATAAGTTAGTGCTACAGATCAATAACGCTTCGAAATGATTTTAATTCATGAGCTGTCACCACTCAAACATAATTAACAGCCTATCTGGTATTAACCACATTCCGAATGTGTAATAGACACAAGCAGGGATACTTATTTCTGGAAATATTTAAAAGCATGCGTTTCTACTTATAAACAAAAATAAGTAAAACTCTATCATCCGCTTATAAATTTTATTACGACTTTATTTACTGCATGCGTTATAATTAGATGTTAATAATGTAGAATATTAATAAAAATCCTTTGAGTTGACGCATTTTACATGCTTGATATTAAGTTCAGTAAAACTGCGAGTGGTTAGCCCTTGGTATGGTGATCGTATTCAAATGACGTTTTGTAATCGAATTAAATACTATTACACAATAATCGCTTAGTTCTATTATAAAATGATTACGTGTAACAAAGTAAATCGATGATCTAATAAATCTAATTTTTCCTAACTTTTCTTAAAATACTTCCTCTGATGTTGTAGTTTGATCAAATGGTGCTTAGGTAGGTTAATTATATTTGTTTTATGTTACGGCGCCTCCTGCCGGTCGTAAGAGTAAACTAAAGAGGGCTTCCGTGGTCGTGGGCGGGTAAAGTAGGGACGCAAACCGTTCATCCACATCCTCTATACCCCGACGAAAATAAGTTCTTTGGGCTATATGGGCTGCCACAGTCTGTTCAGTGTGCTAATTTTAAAAATTTTGTAGGTTACTAAAGCTTCCCTATTAACTACCTCCTTACCCATTGTAAGAGAGTTTATTTGGCTTATTTTTCCGGCACCATATTTATCTACATATTTTTTTATACACAGTTAGAATACACTGTTACATTTCAACGTGAATTCAACTGTAGGATTAGCCTCTATTTAGTAAGTGTGTGGATTTTTTTTCTTTGACGCCACATCGGAATAGCCACAGTGACAGGATTGCACGTTGTGGGACATTAAGCTTTATAACTATTTACGTTTGGTGACACGTATTTACTGACTTTTCAAACATAGAACACAAACATTGAAGATTAATCAGTACTGGTATTTAGTACACGTATCTCAATTATGATTTAGCTCGTTGACCTTGTGTGATGCTTGTTTCGCTTAAATTTTTATGATTATGTACAAGAATACAGGTACACAGCTGTCTATGTGACATGAAGCGGTCGTCCTTAAGAACTTTACTATGCCAATTTTTATAAAAATGAGTTAATAACTCTTCTAATATATTCTTTTCATACATGCAACCTGGTTTCGCTATTTTTTTTCCAAATCATTGAATAGCTTTAGAAAAAAGACATGTATACATTAATTATGCAAATTAATGTATACATTGTACTTTCGTGATTGCCGTGTCGGTCGAGTGGTAGCAAGCGCGACTGCCCATCGAGAGATCCTAGGTTCGAATCCCCGGTTGGGTACTATTGGATCATTCTATCTTGAAATTTGTAGTAGTAGCTCGGAGTCTGAATTTTTGTCCGGTGTACCCTAATAGGCTAATCACCTATTCCATGATAGGACGTAAACGTAACTGATGAAACGTGGTTGTGTTGTATCTTCCTCTGCCTACCTCATCGGGGATTACAGGCGCGGTGTTACTTTTTTCACATTTTTATACTTACGACAATGTAGCTTTAAGTTATAAAAATAATAAATAAAAGTATACAAAAGGTAATACGTTTCGAAAATTCCAACACAGCGTTAGGCTTCAGTCCATAAATCCAGGGAGTTTCATAACAATAACCTTCGTTCGAGGGTAGACCCGAATGAGATGTTCGCTTCTGGGCTATAAATATTATTCACGTTTGATACAAAATCCCTTAAGGCACGGAGTAAAGATGAGCTATGAGTATATTATTCTAAGAATTCTAAGTAAATGTGTTACTACAAACTACTTTACGCACCTATATTTCTAGATAAAGATCTTTCTCTGCTTTCTAAATATATCAAATGATTTTCATACCGATCTGAATATCAAAATATTTGGATATATTATTAGTAATCGGTATTAGTAAGTCGTTGTTGTTGTATTATTTAATAAACATTTAAAAGATAAACGGCACAAAAAAAATTTAAATCGTACCCTTACATATTTAATGTTGAACCTAAAAAAGGAAGTTTAGCAATGCTTAGTGAGTATCAAAACTTCCTTTCCTAGGAAAGTTGCTCTCACATCTTTTAATTCGTAAAAGAGTTCCGTTACCACATCGCTTCATGCATTAGTGATGCGCAGACTTTTACGTCCTGGGACTGTACCTTTGGGAAACTTGTCGTGGTTTGGAGAAGAACCAAATAATTCTAGCTAAAACATTTTTCATCAAGTAAATGGAAGTCTGCACAAACCGGGCACCTACTGGAACGGGCCACTGTATTAATTCAACTCAAACGTACCCTAACTTGGCTGGTACTTATGGTGATTTATAGATACACATTCGTACATACATCATGCCAAAATGCATTAGGAAACTGACCACATTAACATACTCTAATTAAGATTTACATATTCGACTTATATAAATCAAGTGCTTACTTTTTTCGCTATATCTGAAGCTATATAGCATTTATTTATCATAACGAAATAACACAAGTATTGAAATAAATACGAAACGAATTACTGTTGATGGAATAGCAACTTTCGTTACAGTATCTTTAAGATAATTTTTCCCTTTTATCGGTACACTACTGAAACATGGGTCTCCTCTCAGAATGATAGGGCCATAGTCTGCCACGCTGGTCAAGTGCGAGATGACAAACTTTATGTACATTAAAGATTTTTTTGGGAAACGGTGTGCATGTTTTCTCGCAATGTTTTCCGTAACTGTTGTACCAAGTAAAATTTAATCTTAAACGCAAACTGTAAACAGGTGAACGTACAGCTTTTAAACTTAAGACCCTCGGCACTAAAATAACCAAGAAGTAATACATTATTATTTTTCATTTATTTAAAAACTTTATTTTAGTAGTGTAATATGTAAGTAATTTTTCTACATAACATTTCAAATGTAAGTGAAAGAATCATATCGTGGTTCATATAGGTATCAATATTTGTTTAAATTTTGAACTTGTGCGATGTAAATGTCCGTCTGGATTTCATTATACGATAAGCCGCAGATAAAGAAAACATTCCATATTCAAACAGACGATACGTTTCGTTCGAGAGAAGATAACATCGGTTTTCAATTTATCCAGGGGACGCTAGAATGGCGCAGGTCTGTGCAAGTCACACATCACTATCAAGCGGATAAGAAAACGCTCAAGAATAATGTCAGCAATACTACCCGCTTTGTAAGCTCAACTGTTATCAATAAAAAAAAATATGCATTTGTTATTACACAATAAACTTAAGTTTTGTGACTTTGAATATTCACTAATCTATCGTTAAAATACCTATGATAATAATTACTTACTAGAACCGCATTTTGTATAATATTCGAAGTAATTTCCTGTTACCGCGACTAGGTACCTCTCTAAATTTGAAATATTTTTTTAAGTTCATAAATTAATAAAAAACAGAAAAGCAGTACATATACGTTTTCAATGTTGTTAAATGTTTTTGAGAATAATATTATATGACTGAGTTGATACCCGCGACTTCGTCTGCGTTGCCTATTATACTAACAATGTATTTTATGTGCAAAGGAATAAACTAAAAAATCGGAAATGAAAATAGACTTTGCTTACAAAATTTCTTTGCAAACAATGTTGTTTGTTTCAGTGCTTTTAACTAAAATGTAAGAATTATCTGACGTAGTAACGCGATAGCAACGTGAAATTAACCGTGTGAAAAATCGTTGCTTCTTAAAACTTTAATAACTTTATATTAAATAAAGGTATCGCAATATTTAAATAAGGGCCAAGCGCATAAGACATAAAACTTAGACGGCTTAATTGATGCATATTCAATAGTTTCTCCGTTATGCACGCATAGTAGGTAGGTCTCAGCCATTTTATTTATATAGACTGCCACAAATATTGCACTAACCATAGATCGTTTGTAATGTGAATTACGAGTGATGAAGACAACGTATTATAGTTTTATCGGGGGTCCGTCGCGGATGCATTTAGAAATCATTTTTTTGGCTTAATAAGGTATTCCCAAAGACCTTGTTATAAGATATTATACCGATGAAATCCAAAACTAACATACTGTCCTTTTAAGCATAGTTTGCTAATAGAAATATTTCCCTCGCGGTTGCTTATCCAAGGGCTCGGTAGTTAACATTTTAACCTGATGATTCTTTAAGAAGTTCGCGTCAAAAACTTCGGTGCTTAGAATCAAATAACTGGGATGGTAGTACATTAATAATGCAGAATACAATTGAAAAGCTGTCAATTAAGTTAACATTTATATACAGTGTAAAAATTAGAATTTATTAAGACAGCGGAAATTATCTAGGAAATGATGTCTTTATAATATTTTGTAAATTGTCTCCGAAACTATGTCTCGAGAGGTTCGTCTCAAGGACAAAATGTCGTTGTAAGTTATCGGAGACTTAAAGGCTTAAATTGCACTCACTCCTGATTATGAGTACCACCGGATACAAATTCCCGCGAGCTTTTTACGTCTATTGTAATTAATTAGACGACCTCCTAGCTTTACATATTAACGATGTTACCATGTTCTTTTGCATAGTAATGACATATCTCTGTCTGTACCCTAAGCTTCACCTATAGCACACCTTACTAATATTTTTAAAATTTCCATAGCATCAGAGGTACACAATTTTCTATATTTTGAATGACACTAAGTAGTACAATAGTACACCGGTAATGTAACGTCCAGTGCTGTTGAAAAAGTTGTCTGCTACAAAAACAAAGATGTGCACATGGGTTAAGAAAACGTGAAAAATAATTGAAAAAAAATGTATAAGACTTTAAAAAGACTGACGAGAAGAAAATTAAACTAAAGTATAAGTAAGGTAAGTTCACATTAAAATAAACATTTAAATTAAGTCCAGTTTAAAAAAAGCATTAGAGAAAATCACTGATGATTCGAATTTAATTTAGTTGTCCATTAAGAAGGATTCTTAGTGACGATCAAGAAAACAAATCTGGGGATATTAAAAAATAATATTCTTACCTGTCCATTTTTGTGAAAGAGAGAATTTTGTATATACATATTATATATTCACATCGATACAAAAATATACATTATTTAAATTACAATGGACTTGGTGTTATACCAAGTCTCTTATGGAGTAGGCAGAGAGCACCGAGTGCCAAATATCTCAAAGCTTAAATAACTACCAGTTTTATCATCAGTCAAATAGCAAAACGATCATCGTATGAAAATCGAGTTGAATAAAATTGATTTTATCGTAACATCACGCATGTAATCGCCGAAGTGGTAGGTAGCGGAGTGCAGTACCCTCCCACGATTCACCAGTTACGTTTTCATCTCAACGTGGAATAGGTGATGAGACTACTATGTACTATACACCGGGCACAAATCCAGAATCCGAACCTCTAATAGAAATTTTAAGTAGCAATTCTAGGTAGAAAAATCCAATAGTATCTGACCCGGGATTTGAACGCAAAACCTTTCGGTCGGCAGTCGCCCTCGCAATCACTCGACCTGCGAGGCAGTCAAATTATAAAGAAGCAAGCGAAGCAATTATAAAGAAACCTACAAAATATACGAGTTCACGTATAGAGAAGAAAAGAACAAAACCACATCTTTACAAGAGGTAAATTATGATTATCACAGCGTTTTCTCTTTAACCGTTAAGTTTAATGTGCCTCTGAGGATTGCAAGACCCGCTCCACATATGCACGTAATCATTGCAAGGCTCATTCTCATTTGCAACTCGACATTTTATGTTTCGTTGATAATGTAGAAGAAAACATTTTTCTGTGTAACCTTTTTTGCCATAAGAGTATTTACTTAACATACACTGAAATTGTTATTATTATTATTTTACTTAACATACACTAAAATCCAAATACGGATCCAAGGAAGCTAGAAATGTCTTAACTAAATTCGAATACAAGAAAATTGTCTGAAAACTAATGTAGTTGTGGTTTACTATCGCCAGGCCGAGATATTTGCCTTTTCAGAAGAAATTGTATCTTATATCTAACAGCACGGTAAAATTATTTTAAAGTGTAAATTCACTTATATTTAAGAAAGAATTAAGAAACCTGTAAACTAGTTAATTTTGTGTACTCATGATATATCCCGAGGCATTGGCACCCGGTCTCAAGGCCCGCCGATGTTGCACGTACATATATGTATACTCATATACTCATGTTGAGTAAAACGGAACTCCTCACTTTGCTCCTGGTTATTTATATAAATGTAAATTACAAAGCCTATATAAAAAAAATTGCTGTCATTTTAAAACAGTATTTCGTTTTACTTTTAAATTGTTTGAAGGTATAAAACAATTTAAAACTAGGCATTTAAAGAATAGCTTTGGTGTAAATGGCTATTTTTCGCTTAAAACTAGGTGTCAAATTCTGAAAATTGATATAATGCATACCTTAAGTAACGATTACAACGGTTCCGAGGATATTGTCTTGTCTTTCAACTTTATTAAAATTGTGTTCACGTGCTATAACAGTAAAGTACGTAGGTACTTGCAATCAAAGTGAATTGGAAAGAAATAGCGTTGCAGTCTATTACTTGTACAAACCTATGTCTATTGTAAGGATTCTTTTTCTTTAGTTTTATTTTAAGTTTCTAATACACTACTAATGTGCCCAACCAGTTTTATTTAAAACATGCTAAGAACTCCCACCACTATTAAATATAGACCTCGATGAAAAAATTTAATGCTTTAGTGTTATATAATATGAGTCGTGCTTTAATTTAATGCTTTAGTGTTATAAAATAATATGAGTCGTTTAACAGCCGATAAGAATTTTCAAGTCAGTAAATTGATATTTAATTAGATTATAGCTTTCACGTATGGTCACGAACTTTCATTACCGCCAAATAACATTAACTACCCTCATACGTTAATCCTTTTTAGATACATCAGCACAAAGTTACTAAAACTCTCAATTGAGTCGTTAGTGATTGATTGGGTAATTAATATGGTTCTATTTTTAAAAATTGAACAATCTCATGCTTCTCTTAGCAGTTGTTGTTACGTAAGTATGATACGATAATAATGATGATTGAAATGGTTTTCAACCGGGTTCGTTCTAGATATGTCGAGGTTATTCATGTTGATAAGTAGAATAGCGTGATAGTTCGATACATACAAAGAAGTAATAGGGCATTCCTTCTCTCTCTCGTTTTACATAATATTTAGCGTTGTTTCTGGGAACGACTTCAATGTAGAATGTCCTTCCTGTTTGCGGTAGGAAATGAAGATAGTAACCAATTAAAGTCTTGGGCACTATTTAGCCGTCAAGAAACTATTTTTTAAGCGAAGTTACGAAGGCTGTGCATTGAAAAGTTGTTCATGACTTTAAATAAATTTTTATTTGAATATTTTGAGAGGGCGATGTACCTAGTATTTACTTCAATTTAACGTTTTTCGCACTTTTTTAATTACCACTCTCTGCTATATCAATATAATAATAGTTATGTGAGTCTCATATTTTTTATATGAGCTAATATGACCTACTCAAACATGCGGCTGCCAAACTTAGTTCTCAAACTTACCCTCTACAACTGATCTCAAAATAGAAATAGTATTATTTGAGACAAAAGCCCAAGGTCTGCTTGCCCATTTACAGCAAACTGCTCTAAGTCTTCAAGAAGTTGTATTTAAATAATACAACATCTTCTCTGTTCGTTTACCGTTATATATTATTCAGATTGTTTGATTTTCGAGACGTATTAGCGCTACGCAAACTAAGCAATTTCCTTAAATATATTAACAATTTAATCCATCTTAACGCTGCATCGCACTGCGAGTGGTCGCAATACGTGTATTTATAAATATTTAGTCAAACTACCGTTGGAGTATAGTAAATTATGTGCAATTCTCAATTGCCAACAATACGGTAAAAATTGCACAATTCCTTAAAATACTTTGTCATATAATAGATCTAGTTCCGCTATCGAACACTTCGTCTTTCGACAAAAATTGAGTTTCAAAATGAAACTTGTAAACGAATTTAGGCAATCCTCTGCTCTACCTTTGCAACGTAGACGATGAGCTTTTCAAGATCGATTCGATTTTTGTATTCGATCAAGGGAATCAATCGGATAAACTCGGCAGTGCCCATTAGTGATAACCACCCCTTCAGTTCCCTAAAACCTCTCGTTTGCTTTGTGCTGGATACCGCGTGCCGACCAGAAATAAATTCAATGTGGACTCTTTATAATAATCCATCGTGAACAATGTAATTTACAGTACATAAATGAATACAGTTTACAACTTACTTCAATTATGAAGGGGAAGAACAATATTACGATTTTCTTAATGAATGAATCACATTGTAAAAATTGTAAAAATGATTTACCACATAATTGTGGTGTATATGTATATAGTATACTTATATTCAGCCAAGCATTGGAAACATACAAAAAAAAAAACCCTAATATATATATGATTTAAATTGTCTTTGTATGTCTAAAGTACTGATGC
>DVPG01000346.1:0-10369 GCA_018239085.1 Yanguna spatiosa spatiosa
ATGTAAATGATCTGTCGTGTAAAATTATTTATAAAAACCTACATCAATAATTTATTAATTAAAAAACAAACAATTTTATAAAAAATGCTTAAAATTATTGGTAGACTAAAAAATTTCGCGAGCCCTTGTAAAGCTGCGCGTTTTGCTAGTATCATATTTGATTCTCAATATTTTTGTCATTAACATCATCGCGTCATTAAAAACTTTGACTCGCATCAATGCGTGCACTTTCATTATCGATTGCCCTATTAAACTTAAATTTACATTGCAATATCACCCTTAATACTATATCTATAAAGTGTAAAGGCGAATATCATCTTACGCAATTATCTTATGTTCTTAAAGTGGACTATTTAATTTTAAACTTGGCAAACATATTTTAAAGGAGAAATTTATCGCCGGCAAACAAATTTCAACCATACAGTACATCGTTTAATAATTATCTGTAAGTATCTTGCGTAACGTTCAAATCGTTCATTAAACTTTCATAGCTCTTTCTCAACATATAAGTGCTAAATTTGATTGCATGATTAGATATTTTTAACGAGTTTTCGTGCACATTTACCATGGACTAACTTATGCCCGTAGTTTTAGTGGCCAGTAGGAAAGTTATTTCTATTGTTTGAAATTCTTATCACTTACTTTTTACATTCTATTGCTATTTTTTGTGGTGCCTTCGCGTGTCTCGCACATCCCAAGATTCTGTATCACAAGTTCTTTGGATTCAGTGATGAATAAATAGATAAATAAATTAACAAATGAAAGAATGAGTAAATAACATTTATTTATACTTTATAGAAACGTATCTTACACTCTTGGCTGCTTTTTGGGTGATTATGGCAATAAACTTTAGGCTGAACTAAAATAATAATTTATTAGTAGAGAAACGACGAAAATATGTTATCAAATACTGACAATCGCGTGTAGTGATAATTTATACTTTAGTATCCAGCTTTCAATTCCGGGGTCAGGGAAGGGTGGGGAGTCGAATATTGCTGACAAACCTCTAACTTTACGAAGATAGAAGCGTTTTTAAGATCAAATATCACTTGTTAAACGGTGAAGAGAAACGTGAGAAAACACATCTGTCGTAGGACAAATATAGAAGAAATATACATTTGCGAATTTATAATGTTATTGTCCAGTTAGCAAATTATCTCACTGAGACATAATAATAATGCTTCAATGAACTACTATTGCTGCATTTCAGTACCTTCTCATCTGTAAATAAAAACTTTTCGCTGTAACAAAAATATAATTACGTGACAAAAGTAGGTTATATTCGTCACAGGCTGCCCTACTATTATTGTGCAAAATATTACATAAATCCGTCTCTCCGAACTCTACATTCAAACACACGAACAAACACACCTTCACGAATAGGCATTAGTTATGAATATGATAGATGATAGGTCAATAACGGTAGACGGGTTGACATTTAAACGGCAAATTATATCTTAAGGCCGCATAAAGACGCGTAGTCTTGTTTTAGTATAAACACTTAATGATATGTTAACACCCATCGTTAGTCTCACGTGTGGAAGATTATTATAGAGTAAATATGAACGGTTATCGTGATCGGTCAATGTATAGGTATCTCAATAATTAAACTTATGTTTCTGTATGTATTTTGATGTTGCGTAAACACATGCGAATAATCCTCGAAGAGTAAGAGTGGAATTACAGAGGAGTATAATACACTCCCACGTTTCACAAGTTACATTTACGTCCCATCCTAGAATAGGTTATGAGCTTATTGCTATACACAAGTACAAATGTAAACTCTGAGCCACTACTAGAAAATCTAAGTTAGAAGTATCTAGCAGCATCTGACTCGGAATTTGAACCTAGGACCTCTGGACCAGCAGTCGCGCTTGTAACCACTCGACCAAAGAGACATCCTACTAAAAATATTAAAAACAATTCAGCGAAGTAAGCTGACGCAATCCGTGGGCGGACAAGTCGCTTGATATTTGAAATGGTTTGATTAATGCTCATAATTGTTACAATGTTACAAATCTGATTGCTTCCTGGCGGCGGTCTATTTAATCTGTTTTTTGCTTAAAATTGTTGACTTTTTATGCGATAGCTGTGTACCGAAATAAAGACGAGATAGTTAAAATATCCTTTTTTGAGAGATTTGAGTGCAGGGGTACAGTGATTGTTAGATGCTGGACGTGATGGGTAATTTTATACATATAATAAAACTGTAACCGATGTGGCAAATATAATTAAAAATTCATAATGGGGTGCCTTTATTTACGCAAGAGAACCCAAAACAATGTTTTTTCATTTTGTCTGTTTGTCTGTATGTTTGTGCATGTTAATCTCAGACACGGCTTATCCCATTTAAATGCAGTTTTCAGGATTATATTGTGAGGGGCTTCACTTAACATTTAGTGTATTTTTCATATAAATCGGTTAACAAATGAAGAAGTTATGTCAATTTATAACAATCATATTTATGTCAATTTATGTCAATCATACTCCGTCACGCAAAAACTACTGGACGGAATTTTATGAAACTTTCAAGGGTTATAGTTTATACATTAGTATATACATAGGGTATTTTTTATCGAAATCGAAATCTACGCGTACGAAGTCGTGGGCAAAGCTAGTATGTTAAACATGACTGAATTCTTTAGAATGCATAATGTGACGTAAACGTAATTGCTAAAACGAGGGAGTATACTACACTTCTCTGCCTATCTCTGTGGGAATTACAGGCGTGATGGTTCGTTTAACAGCAAATATTTTTCACAAAAATACATGTAGATGGACATAGTTCTTTGATAAATAAATAATGAAGCGGACCGAACTAAAACGCATGATTCATTGAAACAATCACATTTCAGTGTTTATATTATAGCTTTTTATGTTCTCGGGCCAATTAGTAGTAAAACTTATGATCGGTAGCGGCCATGTTTAAAGAAATTTCAGTTTTTTTTTCGATATATTTTAAAGCACGAACTCGTTACAGGTAGTTCCATTTCCTTTGAGCACAGATGCATAATCTCACCTGCGTCCGCCGATAAATATGAATTGGTCTGATATTACAGGATGTGCGAGATTGCATCAAAAATTGCAAGAAATAAAATACAAAAGGATGGGCCTGATGGCGTCTTAACTACAGAAGCGCGTTTCTACAATAATCATTGTGTTGCCATAAATATTAATTTGCCAATCACTTGAATATAACGTACAAACACATTATTAAACAATATTCCTTTTTTTAGAGATTTTATAAATATGCAGCTATGCAGGATAATGGCCTGTACGATTAATGTTCGCAGTGATTACGGTCAGTAGTTGTATCCTGATATATCTATGTATATAAATAGACGAAATAAAAAATCCGGCTGATAAGTGTCAAAGAACTTTTGTGAATAATTGAATTCCTAAATAATATCAGTTCATTCAGTTCGGTGAGGGAGATTTTAATGAGTTTTATCGTTTTAAAAAACATTATCCAGTGATATTTCCTTCAACTACAAGATAATTTTAAATATGATATTCAAATTCATAATTTAATCACAGCCTCATAATTAATTGTAAAAATATTTAAACATACTAATACGATGCCGATCATTTGTGATACAATACATGTTTGGACATTGAGCATGTAGGTATTATTAGGTTGTCTGGATATCTTGATGTTGCTATAAAATAAAAAATCATGGACAACCCTATATTTAAACAAAACCTCGAAAGGGTCTACACGCGAGGTCGATATCACTCAGCATCACGCGAACCACTTAATTATGTTTTTCTGTTTTAAATTTTTTTAGATTCCACAAAACGCATGGGAAAATGTGCTAATTTATTGTTCCCGACTTTACGTACAACAAAGAAATGGAATGGGAAGAGATAATGGTCTCAAAATCTGTTTTAATTATTAAACGAATTAGGGGGAGTTAGCGGTTTATCACGCACCATGGATTTTAGATAATTGCTAAAATATTTACTCGTACATAAATTGGCTAGGTGAAAATTATCGATATACAAAAGCGTCCAGTGTACCAATCAAACTCTGTTACTACTGAAAATCAGCAGTACGGAAAAGTTACAAAATTCCATCGAATGTATTAAAATTTCTCTCTGTCTACACCGTAAGGGACCTGACATTAGGATATGTACATATCTATGCATGTATTAAAAATATGATTATATTAAGTCTATTTTCTATTTTCACAATATTTATAGTTAGAAATATGATATGGATAATAAAAGTGATATTAAAACATTGATTTGCTGTATTTGTTAAGTTCTATAGCACCAAGAAAATACCATACATATCCATTCGGATGACAAAACATAAAACAATGCAACACCGATCAGAATCAAACAAGAATTCACTTAGGAACAAAACAATGGTGTCTTGACAGTCAAAGCTACATCTGACTGCCACCTACGCGTTTTGAAATCTTTTGTTGAGCTATTCTCAATAAAATATCAGTTTGCTGTAAAACACTCGTGTTTTGCTTAATAACAAACGTAATAAGTGCCTCATTATAGATTTTGTTACGAATTTATTAAATATCTGTTCTTGAAATAATTGTTTCATTTGTTGTTTAATCTAAATATTTCGTTCTTATTTTGCTTTTACGTCAGTAATTGCCTATTATGTATGAGACTATGAGTAGTTAAACACGAAAGTCCATTATTTTAATTTTCTCTCATTAATTTATTATACAAAGCTAACTAGGTACGTAGTAACGCCATCTATGTACTAGATAAGGCATCACTACCAGGTGAGTAGGCGGGAACGCATTTTACTTGGTAGGTTAGAATTTTATTGTTAAAGCAAAACCATAGCTTGATTAGAAAACCAGTTGTTATTTATTCCTAAAAACTTACCCTGAAAACTGATGCTAGACCCCAAAAGGCCTCTACGTCTAGGATCCAGCTTGAAAATGGTAAAACTAAACACAAAACCACTGAATTACGCGCGAAAAACGCACTTTCACTTAATGTAAACTTTTGCAATATAGATAAAAAATTAAAAACAATTAGTAACAAGCACAGATTGTAATTTCATACTGCCGATTCTTTCTTTAAGAATTGTTATTTAAAATATCGTTATATAGGTTTCGTCATTCCTTTGTTGCAAGCTGCTTTGATTGGAGCGAGATTTTGATCTGTTTGGCTTTCGGATCACGCATCGCAGGTGTCTTGCGAGCGTTCGTGTGTAACACTGTGTTAGTGTGTCTGATTCACGTAGTGTGGAGGAGTTGTGGGTTCAACGGAACTGACTACTTATTTGCATTAACGGCTGTACTTAAAGATATAATTAATTAATTATTATTGCAAATTAATTTATTGGTGGTTTCATGTACTGGATTGAAATGCATTAGTAAGATAGTAAACGTAAGTACTAATGTACATGTGTTATAAATATAATAGGTTATCGTTCATCTTTTTATTCGATAAAGCAGACAATCTATAATTACACTTGTATGACTTTAGGACAAACATCAAATTGACAATAATCGAGCTATAATGATAATATATATAGGCATATAACTTTATTCAGTGTTTTTGGCTATAAGAAAAGTTTACATTATGTATAACGTACAATGTGCTTAATTATTTAAATAGGCACTGTACATTTTTTAATCATTTCATTGCTATCATTCAATTCTCAAATCATTTCTTGTGCAATGTTTTTAATATATTCCATCTTGTTATAACTTCCTCCTTCACATGCGTGCTGAGAATCTTCATAGACTTGACTAGTTGAAAAACGGGCATTCTATAGCAGTTTTTTATCCCGCTCATACACTGACAAATCTCTAAGTAGAGCATTTCGACCTCTCTTTCCAACGAATGTTTGTTCTTAGTTTTTAAACTGAAGTAGGATCAGAATACAGGAAACGATTAAAATTAAATGTGGGTACGTATAAGTAAGTAAGTAACAGATTTTTTTCAACAATTTAAATCCCTTACAATTTCTTGAACACGTGTGCTAGTGATTTAATAGGCACGTTTTAATATCGAATCTTTAAATAAAAATGTTTTATTGTAGGACGGTTATGGACAATTGACTTTTATATATTTAGATTAGATTAGATTTCTATATGACGAAGTATAAGAAATTTATTCGTGTTTGACTCGCTATTGATTGAACACTAATTTGGAGATCCCGTGTTTGTTCTCCTCTCACTGTATTTTAATGTGAAACAGAGGTAAGAACATTGAATAAATAAAAAAGCATTAGGTTTGTTTACGCTTCTGCATCAAATTTTAGTCGTAAGTCCATTAGCTTATGCATAATGCAAATGAATAAAAATGCTTCGTTGAACGTAATGTGCACCTTCACACAACCTAATAACAAAAACAACCAAATAAGTTACATAAGTCCTGGTGGTATAGTTCACAATTGATCAACAATATCTTACAGATTGTATCTATAACTGTCCAGCATGTTCCAGTAGCAACAATTCAACGAAGGAGCCACGTGAGAAATATCCGGGCAAACTCATTTGAATTTTATTCAATTTTCATATTGCATACTGACCGTGATACGTGGAACCGATGGGAGCAGCCGTGACTTGGTTGGAAAACGTATCTTGGGTCGCCGACATGTCGCCCGACAGATGGGCATCTTGGCGGCACATTTTCTGAAAAAAGTTTAGCATGTAATTAAAATTATTCCACTCACCCTAAGTACGATTTCATAATAAGTAAACTTTATATAGCGCCCTCTGTACAACTGCAAAGAAACTATCATAAGGTAACTGTAAGTGATTCTTTGAGTAACTAAGAGATGGCGCTCATTTACAAAAATTCTAAAAACAATTTTCTGGGATAATCATGTCTATTATTAATGCTCTAATTTTACTTCAATACACATTCAATATGAAAACGTAACATCACGCCTGTGATCCCCGAAGAAGTAGGCAGTACCCATTAAAATTACAATTATCTGAAACAGAACAAATATATATAATTTAACTTTTGATTTTCTTATTATTAGTCAAGTTCGTGTCAAATTTAAAGAAAATTTGATCTCCAGGCTATTTACCTTCCTCGTGAAAAGCTTAATTGTTAGTAAGGTCGCGAGCGTTAAATCAAATTTGTGATTTCATTTTGTCACTCTCCATTGGGACTGCGATAATTATTAAATGGAATTTCGGAAACAGTAATAAGTAGATCAAGAGTTTGCGTAAATGTAATATCTGTACTGTGCAGCACTTCATGATGTCAGGTTTCGGATGTAGAATTTATTGAATTTTCCTTACGTTAGGTAATGTACGACAACCAGCGTTTGTCCATCGTCTATCCTGTATCTTTTGAGTAACACTCGTTCAAGACTGAGTTTATGTCTGGTATGAGTTTATGTTTATGGGTCTGGAACGCTACGATATTATTGGCTTTGAAGGAAGTTATAAAAAGTTTGTTTACACATGTTGGACACTTTTCTAGTGTTTCAAATGTAATAAGAGGAAAAGAAAAGAAAGATGTATTATTTCTTTTGCAACTGTACGCACTAAAGTTGGCCTTATCAAACAAATTTTCTACCAGCGGGTCTACTGGAAGATATTTCAATATGGAAAAAGCAAGCCCTTGTACAACTGTTCACATCCATGTAACTTTGTAATTTCTATGTGTACATAAACAAATTAAAATAAAAGAAAAATCAACCAACCTTTTAGAATGTTTTTTAAATTTACGCATTTCACGTTAAAGTAATTTAGTATTCGTTTTTTACGTGCGTTAATTAGTAATACTTTAATTGGACGTCTGGCGTATTTATTATCACATTGACATCTCTAATGTACTAATTTTGTGAATTCAATTACATTTACAAAATATTTTCATAACAGACCTGTAGATCGCAGCCTTCTCTGTTCCGTTGGTCTTGGCTCAGATTAATATTTTTCGTTTGCATCTTAATCCCGCTGGGTCCTTTTGGTCCCAATCTGAAACCATCAAATGCGTACGAATTAATAATAAATTAAACATAACATCACGTCTGTAATCTCCGAAGAGGTGGGCAGAGGAGTGTAGTACACTCCCATGTGTCACCGATTATGTTTACGTCCCACAATGAAATACGAGGTGAACCTATTGCCATACAACGGGCACAAGTTACTTCGAGCCACCACTAGATATTTTAACTACACTTTCTAGTTAGAAAAATCTAATAGAATCCGATACGGTATTTGAAACCAGGACCTCTTAATCGGCAGTCGCCTTCGCAACCATTCGACCAACAGGCAGTCATAATATTAGTAAACAAGTCAGCGAGGCAGGCATAATAAATTAAAAAACGAATTATCCCGTTGATAACGAAATTTTATATGGTCTTTTAAGGCGTGATAAAAGTTCTCATTTGGAGAAGTAATAGCAACTAATAGTCATTTATAAACATGAAAAATTGATTATATACATGAATGTGCATGGTCAGCGTTTTACAAATTATTCCTACAACAGTTGTTTGTATTCCCTGTACACGAGTATAAGGCTACAAGGGAGTAGGTACTGGTGTGTGATCGTGAGGCTTATAAAAGCTCTCCTATCTCCTCCAAAATGGTTAGAACCTGGTAGTCCCGATTCGATGAAGATTATCGTAGCTCCCTTTCTCAGAGGAATCAGGTTAAAAATGACAATATTAACTAAAAACTACAATTTTTCTACCGGCGATATGTGAGTAAAAGTGTTTGCGCAAATAAATCCATTTAATTATTCGTTAGTGAGGTAAAGTTCGTTTGTTTAAATCAATTATGTCACTGCAATCCGTTTACGTCGTTTAAAAGTCGTCAAAATCAATTTATACGGAGCGTTCGGCCATTGAACGAAGTTATAACGCATTTACGTACCTCCAATTTCCAAATTTAAAATTAATGTGACCATTTGTTAAACTACAATAATTATGGGTAGGTGTTTGCAAAAAATTTACTCAAATATCGGGATGCAATATATTTATTGTTTTATGTGTTTTTAAGCATTTTCTCAGACGCCATTATGTCTTATTCTAATTTTGAGTTTATACCCTCCAAACAATAATCGTTGCTTTGAAAATGTCTTAAATTCTTTGCCAGTTTTATCGTAACATATTTCACTGTCAGATATAATTTCAGTCATTTTTTCAATGCTAATGTCTTCCTTGTAACTAAAGTTACTCTCTGCTTTCTTTGACAACATTTTAAAATTTGTATTCGGAGCTACTGAAAAGACCTACTTAATGCGAGTAATAATTTCAAGGCTAACAATTCAGAAGCCAGGGAAATTGCTTTATAAAATGAATGCGTGCCGTAATGGCGTGGATAATGCTGGAGCTATGAATACATAACTTTATAAATGAATGTATGTGTGAATGAATGACTGACTGAATTACTTGTTTATGTATATTTAGCGCGAATAAGTAATAATGTGAAATCCTAAGAAACGGGGCCCTTTATTCATATATTATTAATATTTAGTCCCGTCAGGTTCTTTACGGGCTAGGCAGACAGTACCAAGTGCCAAATATCTCTAACTTTACATATTTGAAGTGTTTATAATGCATTTCAACAAAAAAAGACAGCTAAGTTTATTTTTGTTGAAATGCACTATGTGTTGTTGTATTTAACTCGAAGTGAATGCTTGCACAGATGCATCTAGCCATAAATATTTACAGCAACTACGTATATGGCGTTCTCGTAACCAGTGGCTGTGGTGCTAACGCAATAGGAGTGAGGGTTTCCCTTTTTCATTCAGCCGCATTGTAACACTGGAATTCTGACAAACATAGTCCTTATTATCCATTTATTGTATATGCAACAATTGTTATGTTTTGTTATATCTATGGTTTAACCGTTGGCAACACAATGTGAAAAATGACGATGCTGCCATCTTGACGACACTGCTGCCACCTGTTCAATATCAATGGTCATGATGCCAACAGCAAGGAACACTTGAATGGGGATGTTGGCTATGTATAAACCAATGATCACATGATGCGGGAACTGCTGGAGTCTATATTATTGTATAGTAAACATAAAATTGTTGCAGTGCAGTTAATGGGTGAATAAATAGTCGCTCTTCTTTTCTTTTCTTATTAGCGTGCATGTTACACAAATTAATTGAATTCTAAATAAAAAGTTACCCCTTTTTATTCTATGTAAGGGACAAATCTCATGATAATTGTATAACATACGAAACTTTATGAAAGTCAATATCTTTGAGGTTAAAATTATCGACGGGTTTCATGTGTGGAAGATGGACGGAAAAGAGACAGAGAAGGAAAAACTCGGTACTCGTGTATTATTAGCTAGTTTGTTTAATAGTAACGTATAGTTTGACCTTGGTACGAGGCAGTTGGCCGCGTGTGTTAATATCTGAGGCAGATCGTAGGTTACGCGGTTTCACTTAATTTATTCCGATT
>DVPG01000347.1:0-10368 GCA_018239085.1 Yanguna spatiosa spatiosa
TCAAAATTGATTCCTTAGAACACTTTTTGAACGTCAAAATGAAACTACCACCGCTTCGGAAAAAGCTTCGCTATGGAAAAGAAGCGGCGAAAGAAACTCCATAGGTAAATAGTTACCATTAATAGATATGTAGTTCTAATTTCATATTTTAATACTTAGATTACCCCTTACCACCTCTTGTCACACAGTGTCACAGTTCGTCGACCCCCTCCCACCCCTGAACGTGTGACGTAATTTATGGATGGTACCTATACATATCTCAAAGAAGCGAGCAAAGACTCGCTACAGCTTGTGAAATCGCTCGCACTGTGTGCACACGATATTTCATAATCACGCTCCACCGTCGGCTTTTATGTCATTAAACTGTTATAACATTTTGTATACAACACTACGTTAATATCGCAATGATATTATGAAAAATATGTTACACAACCACGATAGGAGTAACAATTGTGTGTACATATTTCGAACAATATGCACGTAATAACCCCAATTACCAACGTAAGGTATATACAAGCGAGCCACGTAAATACACATTTCACTATATCATCATGTACATTCTATAAAAAATATCCCGAAACCTTAGAGCTCATTGGTAACATAACCTTGACTTGCTTTGCAGAATACCCTCCAACCCTGCTTATACTGAGAGAACACCTGTGTCCAGCAGTGGACCGATACAACGATACAGGTGACGACAATGAAATTCGTATATCATTGAATGGATATGTTCAATGGAGAAAAATGTTATTTCAGAAATTGACAGATCGCGTATTAAGAATTTCACGCTGCCAACGTTCTCCGCCGTTGCTGTTAACGGTGAGCCGCGGTCAATGGTCATATAAATTGGATGGAGGTCCGCTTAACACCGTACGCCATCGGCACGCACAATGGGGCCGCCACTTGAGAAATTAAATCACTTCGCACCGAAGTGCCTTTGTTTTAAAACTGTTACCGTCTATGTTACTGCCAAAATCAGTAACACGAAATTTTTATTCCGTTAAAAAATTCAAATTCAAATGTACCGAAGCGTTTTTAATTTGACTGAGTCCGTAAAGCCGCGTTCACATTGTCCGATGTTGTAATATAACTTTACCAAGAAGTGTTAAAAACGGAACTCTCTTTGTTGTTTTACTCTATAAATTATTAGCCGTATTCATAATCTCTCTGGCTGTGCTTTAGCTGCATGTTCTGTCTCCTTCTCCCTGCATGGAGTGATAACCAAGGACATTAAATGCAATAAATACAAGTATATACTTTGTTATCTACTACAGATACTTGCCTTTCCTTGATCACCATAATCATCATCAAACCTTATATCGTTCTATAGGCGACGGTGACCATTTATCATCAGATGGGCCGTCTGCCTGTTTGCCATGTCTCTTAATATAAAAAAACTGTTGGCCACGGTCTATAAAGGACTACAGAATGAGTGAGATTTTTACATTATTTGGATACTCATTCATAAAGGAAGAATCAATACAAACACAACATCACGCCTGTGATCTCCGAAGAGGTAGGCAGAAGAGTGTACTACACTCCCACGTTTTACCACTTACGTTCACGTCCCACTATTGAATAGATTGTGAGTTTAGTGCTACTGGGTACCAATCCAGACTCCGAGCCACTACTAGAAATTTACTATAGCCAATACTAGAAAATCTGAGTTACAAAAATGCAATAGTACCTGACCCGGAATTTCAACCCAGGACCTCCCGATCGACAGTAGCGCTTGCAATCCCTCGACAAAAGAGGCAGTCACAAATCGTAACAATATAAATAAATAGTTGTTACAGTCATTTTAAAAGCCATAAAAAAAATAACCGGCATTTCACAATACGCTGACATAAATGTTTAATTAAGATGCGATCTAATACATTCGTACGTACTTCAACACTAATTGTAATAATTTTGCCTGATACGTTTATTTTTAACTATTTCCATCATAGTCATTCTATGATGAAATTCCATTTAGGTCGGATGGAAATAACAATAATAATAACCTGATCTGATCTCTAACTAAACAAAACCTGTGCCTATTGCGATCAGTCATGACTGACATACATATGTAATCATATATATTTTCGATACATACGCTAATATAGATTATTTTACATATAAAAACACAGACATCTCCGCACACGCTCGGGCACACACAAATATGATACACATTCACACATACCCAAGCACATAGACACACAAAATGAACATTCGTAATAATTATAATACAAATCTTTTGTCTAGGTGGAAAAAGAACCTTCGACTCAACAGTTGGAGTCACTAACGAAATGAACTATCAGGGAAAGAAGTTTTATCAGAGATCATTCAGCAATCATCCACCAATGCGTCAACTCGGAACTTTCAATAAAAGTGCCTAAATAAAGATGATTTCGAAACTTGATCGTAAAACTTTTGTATCGACTAAAAATCATAAAATTAAGCTTTCCCCGAAGGGGTAGGCAGATGTGTGTGGTAGTCCAACGGAAAAGAAGCAATTCATTTAAATATAAATCTAAACAATACAAACATGGGAAACGCCGTTAAGCAAGTAGTGTTATAATCAGAACAATATATAAAAAATGTATGCCATTATGTATGCTGTGTATGCACCTTTACTTTAAATTCAGTTTCGTTGCACTACGTTGAATAATGAACGATGAGTCTCTTGAGAATTTCCTCTCAAACCGAGGTCATGAAGGTCAGACGGTTCGTATCCGCCAATACTTACAGGTCGCAGGCACAACTAAAATATGTATATCGTTAATAAGAATAAAATTTTTAAAACTGGTATTAAAAAAAAAATTTGTTTATGCTATGTAGCTATTGGACAAATAATCTTCGATGTTCCTTCTATCCTCTACAGAAGTTACTTCCTCCTTGAGCCAAGATACTGGTTATTACACAACCCCATCAATTGATACAAGAACTCATAAGCCTCAGGAGCAAAAGTTGTTGCGCGAATTCAAGGTCAAGACAGTCCGCCTTCGCAACAGCAACAACTGACGTCCAAGATACTCTAGGGATGCTCATAAGCATATCGCATACCCACAATCCGTATTGCAATGAAATATTAGACGACATTTTAAAAAAAGTAGTAGCTAAGCAAGTCTAACTGAAATATTAGAGAAGCAGTTTTAATAGCAATTACGAATACAATGATGACGTCACTATTCAGAGAAATATATAATCAACTAGTTCATCAATTGTAAGATGACTTATATTTTCTCATTAACTGGTTTGAACTTGGTTTGCTTTTAGCTATGTCGGCACACAGTTTATTGACCCCAAACATCATTCAGCAATTATTGTTATATGACAAGTTGGTTTTACAACAGACCTATAGAATTTCTATAAATTCAAATATGTTATGTTATAAGACATATACATACAAAAATACTTCTTAAGTATTCATGAAACCAGTTTTGTCACAAAGTAGGTATGTAATATGTAAGGATGGCAAATAATTACTAAGATATATTTATTCTGCGTAATGATATGCTTTTCGACAAATATTGACGCTTCCAACGCCGCTAGGTCACGCTGCGCACACCCAGAGGCCAGAGGTCTATGACAGAACAAACTTGAGACAACTGCAAGCGAATGCCACTGTCCGATGCTAACAAAAATGTATGAGAAAAGCTTTGTGACAACAGATTTTAACGACTTTATTTAAAAATCGAAAATATGCTTTGTCAATTTAAATTTACAGTCGCAAAGTTGCCAACGTATCTTTTATAGATCTAACCGTGTAGATGAAACACGTAAAATGTTCATTGTGACTCGTGAAAGATAAATAAAGCAAAACAATAACATATATCAAGACAGATCAACAAAAGCCAGAATAAAATTGGTCTATATGTCGTAGTCGTTCTTAGGTGTTCCTAAGCAATAACCTTTCTACCTCTAAGCTAGAGATATAAGCTTTGTTATGTTCTAATTGCAAGTAAAAAACACTTATGTGACCAAGAAATACTTCAGTGTTTACTGAAGCCGTATACATTTTAAACATATAAAACAATCTACATACATATACGCAATCTGTGAGAAACTGAGAACATTCATGTCCATTAGAAACAACGTTATTAGCGAACGTAATTCTACAGACAGCAAAAACGTCTATAGAAAAAAACATAACAGCGACCGCTCTGTTTGAAGACATTAAACAGGCACGTACAAAGCGCGAAAGACCTCTTTGAATCTCAATTAAAAACAAATATTTGCGAATGACTCAAATGATATCAGCTTTGTCGTGAGAAACTTACATTGAAAGTTTAATAACATTGGTAACACTGATGATAATTCCGTTTAAAAAAGTTCTAGAAGACGAAGTAAATATATTGATTTATCGAAGTGATAATTAGTATAATATAATTAACCATGCAAAATATCAATCATAGATTACAAAAAACGAAGAGTACAATTTTCAGCCTATGAACAATCTAAAGGTAAGTAGCAAAGCCTGGAGAGGCTAAAGAAATATTGGCGAGATGGTCAGCTAATAACAGCAATTAGGTGAAACAAGTCAAGATGGAGATCATTCATTTCGTTGTGGAAATTACATAGTACTTGTGTTTTGGAATTCCTTATTATAATGAAAATAAGTATTAAAGTAACGCAGCTCCTACCGATAAGAGAACAAAAGAGCGATTCGCCGAATTAAAGAGGACGCCCGACTCGCCTCCGAAGGTTAAATTCGTTTCGTTTGTAGTTACGACTCGGGTAATTTAAACAGTCTTCGACCAATTTAGGGGCGAATCTTCAACAAACATTGCACTCTTTTAAAGTGGTTTGGTGTTTGCAGTTTAATGTTGCAAGATTCAATAAACTGGCTAAAGACTTTAAATCAACAAGCGACTGATATGAAAATATGTGATGGAAAAGATATACCTTTTACTAATCTACACGACGTTAAATGAACTTTTTAACTTTATATAACATGCCTGAAACATGAATGCTAAATTATCGCAAGGAGAAATCGCGGACAGATATTTACAGCGATGATCAAGACTAATCTGTACAAAGTATTCTCATTCTAATGATTTCAAATTGCTTGCTAACGTAAGGGTCATACGTGTAACAGTAATGAGTGCAATGTAATGAGCTCCAGAACCAGTTTCTGCGTATCAAGGTCGGGGTCAAGCAAAACCAGTCCTCCTTGAAAGCCGGCTTGAAGATTAAACTGGGAAAGGAGTGGTAGGGGGATTTCTTTTAGCCCTATAAGAGGTAGACAGAGGAAGAAGTAGCTAAATTACTGGACATGAATGAATGCAAATAAAAATGGCCGAAGAATTTGTAGTTCCCAAAGTACTTTAAATACGCGCGAAATAAACCATTTAAATATTTTACAACCGAGGATAATTACAACTCAGATACTACAGTGTTTGATTCTAAAAATAAACTTATTTATATACGTATAGTAACAATTACAAGCAGAATGTTTACTTTTTTCTTGTTCCTTTAAGTTTAATAAAAAAAATCTGATGCAGTCAGAACTTTTCTGAAAATATAGCATTAATATGTTTTAATTAAGTAGTTCAAATAAGTTTCAGCCGTTTACGGAGGAATAATTGGCAAATTCTCTGAGCAATAACAAAAACAAACAAAAATCAATGTACCTTGAAATAATTCAAGGAACGCGAAGCATCCGAGACGCAGACCGGTTCCGCGCTAACGGGATAGCTAAGTATAAGTACAGCGCAGACGTACGAATCGCAAGTATCGACAATTTGATGCGGTATCATAGTGACGGAGATGCGGGCTGCGTGAACGCAGTTTACCAACTGCATCACTGGACTGCGGTTTAATAGGAAGCAACGGGCAGAACGGCAAGATGTAGAATTACAACAAAATTACATTTAATCCAATTAGAAGCTAATGTATGGACAGAGTAAAAACAAATATTCGGATTCGGATTAATATGACGCATAAATTATTATAATTGAAAAATTTAAACGTTATAAGAAACTCAATGCAGCATTTAAGTAATAAACAACATTGAATAAGAAAATAATGGAATGCAATGTACTGTACAGATACGTGTAACCTCTAACATCCGAAACGATCTATGTCTTTTATAGTTGTAATCTGGTCATGGTGGATTTAACGCTCTACTACGGTGGAAAGTGGAGTAGAAGACGCGTTAACAAATGGCGATTGTGCGTGTAATACTAATGATACCCGTGACGTGTGACCATCAAATTTAGTGCTGAATATAACTGTACACGAATGAAATACAACGGAAATTCGAACTATAAGGTACGTACGTGCACGATACGGTTTGTAGTCTGACACATGGAAGATAGAAAGGTAGAAAGTTTGAGAGAAAATCGCAAGCTGGCAAGAACACATTACCCCATGGAAATAAGAAATTTCTTCTGACAGGTAATAAAAATCTGTGTTATCAAAGAAGCTCATGCGATGGTGTTCTGTATAATATTTGAATAGCACACAAAAAGTTCTAATGTTATTTGAACAACAATATAAAAAATTTAGATGTTACTAACATTTAGGGTATTCTTGCATGTGTAGACAATTTTACTTATATTAAAAAATGAATATTTATCCTGTTATTATACCCACAGTCATTCATAAATTTATAGCGCATTATAAATTCCAAACTGACACCATAAAACACATCGGTTTAAATGAAATCTTACTATTGATTTAATCCTAATGTACAGTCCTAGGTACAAATTTTAGTTATACACTGAATAATGCAAACCTCAACAAGCAATTTCATTAAACAGAAAAGAAAATATTATTTAAGAAAAGCTTACGAGGAAAATATTAAATAGACACATTCGTATAAGCTTAAGATGAATCAAAAATGAAGAATCTATTACTAATGTAAGGAGCTTAAAATATAGTAGTCGGTTATTTGCTATTAATTGGTAAAAAATATTGATAAGTACGTCGATTTATGAAAATTGGTTCCAAAATGATACCTAGGATCTTTAAGTACGGTCAAAGCAGGTCTACGTTTTATTCTAAGTATAACGTAATTTCATTCGAAGCCTGACGTGGTTGGCCAACCTGGCTAGGTTCTATCGGAATTATGTTTCATTCATTAGCAACGATAGCGATCAAATTTATCGCTTAACAGTCAAGTTTCACAATTTTACTCTGCATGTGAATTAAGTTAAGTCAACCGGTGCAAAAGCAGTTTGAGACATAATACGAAATTACCGACAACTTCATTCAAATACACTAATTGGTTCTTATACACTCGAATCGCCCTGAGGTACAAACATTCCATGAAATATAACTGCGGATTGATAATAAATCGAATCGTTTGAAATTCTGCACGTATTATATAGTTATTTTAAAGCTTATTCGTCAAAATATAGAGAAATGTAACATCACTCAGAAGAGGGTAGTAAACTCCCAAGTTTAAGTTTCACAATGAAATAAGTGGTGAGCCCAATGGCATACACTGGACACAAATACAGACTCCGAGCTACTATTAGAAAATCTAAGTTAGATAAATCCAATAGTACCCGACCCGGGATTAGAACCGAGGACTTCCCTATTGGCAGTCGCGCTTACAACCCCGTGTAATAATAATTGTCAAAATGTAGTTGATTTTAAAATTGGCAGCAAAAATAATTTGCTTGTCTTTCAAGATACCGTCACAAATGCTTACACGTTTGTATCAGTGTGAGATATAAGTGGTTTAAGCCACCTTTTAGTAGTGACGCTCAGCTGTCACAAGTAAAATACTGCATTCATCGGCTACTTAATTTTTACATCTAATTAGTCGCCGCTATTCCATGAAGTTCGTTGTCATCGTTTTTATTGAATCGTATTTATTTCTGGTTCACATATCTAAATGAAGCAGCTCGTAAGTTCTTCAATAATTCAATTTAAAAAAGGTCACTGATGGTAAATTGTTTTTCCCTTCATTAATGAAAACGAAAGGTCATTAAATACCACGTTCCGCTAAAAGAACTTTCACTCAAAAAATTACACGTGCTCCCTGCTCGGCTGATCCTGTTCCTCAATTATTAGCCGGCATTCCATCGCCTTTCACTTCGATACCCTTCTGCAGATCACCACCGCTGCCTCGATGGCCTCCAGCAATGAAAGTTCCAATATAAACAACAGTATTGATGTCACGTTCGTTGATCCTATCGTCGCAGTACCGTTTTCGTATTATTTGTGCTTCGTTATCTCCGCTGACTGCGTTCTTATTTGTTTTGTTAAACGAATTAAATCGAGCGCTCGTTACTTTAACGATGTTTGATTGTGGCACTCGACATATTTGTGGTTCGCCCACAACGACATGTGTGAAATTAAATTGTTCGTCTCTTGCATCTTTTATAGTCCACATACGTTTGCAATCAAATTGTAGCGCCACAGTTTGGTATGTCGCGAGCCGCTAACAAGTTTGAATAGATTAGATTCAATGACGGACTACTTTAGCAGTTTTCGCGCGCGTATTTAAGATTTTGCCGACGTCAGATAAAAGCGAAGAGCGAATCCTTACGGTCTATTATTACACTAAGTATAACGAAAAAACATATAACTCGCTCGCATCTATGACTATATTAAATCGTCATTAACCAATATACAACGATTATCGATGTAGGAAATCTTACTGCTAACGAACTGGAAAATGGAATGAATAAACAAGCTGATAAGCAATGTGGAAAATAAACTGCAAATACCCAACTGATATTTAGCATGAACAAATGTGGCCAATCATCTTAAACAAATTTTACAGGACGAAGATAGTTATAAAACTTGTTGTTATAAAACAACGATATAACATACATATGTGAATAATAAAGGAAAATTATGCGACTCCGGTAAATAAATAAATTAGTTTAAAATTCATAATATGTAGGTATGTATATTGTAGGTATGTATATTGTAGGTAGGTATTTGTAGGTGTACATGTAAATAAAAATACTGTATTTCACGGAGCGGCTGCTTGACGATAAGTTGTATTCATTACCTTCAATTATTTTTACATCTGTTATCTTGTAACTATTTTTATCAGTACACAAATTGTTTCTTATCGTGCATGAGTTTCTTATCTTTTCGGTAATCCTTTTTTGCTGTTATATCATCATTCCTAGAGATACATAATCCTACTGGTTCACCTTCCTACAAACATCATTCTACATTAGAATCAAATTGCGTTTCAAAATCAAATATGACTTGCAGTGTCGGTGCAGAGAGACATCGTGAGGAAACCTTGGAGAAAAATGTTCTCAAGAAAAAAATGTTCTCTAAGATGTGTGAAGTCTGCCAACCCGCACTTGGCCAGGGTTGCAGAATATGGCCTTAACCATTCTCATTCTGAGAGATGATCGGGTCCAACAGTGGATGATGATGATGAAATGTTTCGTGAGTACAGCGCCTATTTGGATATTCTATTAGTCTTGACCGCGACTCGGCTGTCGGCGCAATTTCATTAAAATCGACCTAAGGTAGATCCCACACTAGTCGGACAATACTATAATAACATGAGTTACATGGCACAAAATTTAAGTAGTAATTCTTTTTAAATAGACTTGACACACACAACCACCAGCGTTTGTATTTCTTTAATAGGTTTATGTATATTGGTCTCATGGATGTTAAACATCACTCGCAGTGTGCCATTCTCATCTCTTGGAGTAATACTTAATTTTTCATCGCATCGCGAATATTTCATTTCAGGATTGTTTTTATTTCTTTTGACATGTAAAAGTTACCAATTGGGCATGTTAATTTAAAACAATTCATATTTTATATGTATACTATATTAAGGTTCGTTGATGTAGCGTTAGAAATTGTAGACACGCCTCTTAGAAGATTTTAATTTCTTCAATCTGAAGGCTATCCCTAAGAGATCATTCTCTAACGATGTAGCCGCTTTTTATATGCATGATTTTTCCAACTTTACTTTAATTTACTAATGTAACAACTTAACAAATCTAAAACAATATTTAGATATTGTTTAAGAGTAAAACAATATTTAGCTATTGATTTATTGTTACACCTGCGATTGTGTTGCATGAAATTCAATATGACCGTACATCGAACCCGGGACCCCGAGTACGCGCCACGGCTAACCACGTGTTGACAGCGTAGTTTGGCGCCGCGCCAGCCACGTGCGACATCTCGCGCGCTCACATTGCCGAGTTTATTACAGCTAATCAATGTACACGCTATCTTAGATATTGGGAGTTCGTATTATTATTAAGAAAACTCGAGATTATTTTAAATTATTGTGTATGAGGAATGTCAAGAGTTATAGAGAAAAGTTATAACTTTTACGAATTATTTAACTTCATTTAATATATAAAATTCTCGTGTCACAGTGTTTGTTAGTTACCATACTCCTCTGAAATGGCTTGACGGATTTTTATGAAATTTCAT
>DVPG01000348.1:0-10365 GCA_018239085.1 Yanguna spatiosa spatiosa
AACACATATACGCTAATATCCTTGCACGCAATGTCAACCAATATTAAAATAATCACAGCAGCAGTTGCTGAACCAAACATAATGTATTTATAGAAAGGTCTAAAAGCGATAAATATTAAAATTACGTCACGCCTCATCGTAAAAGTCATTTGGGTCTGACCGATTATATTATCGACTAACCAGTAACAATGAGCGAGCCGCGCGGTCCGCACATTGCAAACAACCCACACTTCCAATTCGCTACAAAAGGGTACACTCAAATTGTATCGTACCGCGATAAAATTAAATGTTACGTTACCCACTGTCATTAGCTTTTAAGGGACTTTACTCACCAAACGTACAAAGCTAAACAGAAAAATGTAAAATAAATATACAGTTTCAAATATGTAATTTACATTCAAATACTCGCAATGTAATAGTAGCAGTCCTTGTTTCTTGCAGCTATGGCTTGCGGGTAAGCTAGAGGTCTTTGGAACTGTTAAAATGATTACGCTGTAGGCACGTATATATACATATTCGGTTAGCTAGCTATTGTCTGCGTATAATCTTTCTTGTCTACACAGCCATACCCAATTCAAGTTTTGCTCTTTTATCGCGATTTTAATTTAAGTCGACGCGACTAAACATTTTCTGGAAATTTCGTACCTTGCAGTTATGTGTGGGTAATATTAATTTAAAACAAAGGTAAATAACCCTTTTCGGTTTATGTTTGTCCACATGTAAAACACCTAATCCTAATATTTGATTATACGTACGTAGGTATCTTAACTGCTTGGGGTAACACGGCTAGCCACGGAAATGACCTTTGTTCCGCGCCGTTGCTGCGGCCGATCGTGCGCAGTCCCCCTAATGTATTTTAAATGAACGTATCAATTATGTACCAGTGTTGAATCGCATGAAAATGAAACGGGAGAAAATGAAAATTTTTTCTCCCCGCTGAAATTTTTACACAACTTAAATTGTTCTCCTTGTGCGATCGCGTGCAATATTAAATTGTACGACGTAGCTTTTAACCGACCATTGTCAGACAACTTCTATCTCTATAGAGACAAATATTCGACTTTACGATTTTCCTACTCAATTATTTATAACTGACACCTGTATATTAGGGTGCAAATGAAAGGGGAGCAACTGAATTTTTTATTGCCTGATGAATTGTTACATGCGTTAAATTGTTGATTCGGGTCGCGTTGCCTAAAGTGAATGGGTGAACACACGAAGGCTTGATTGTGGTGCTCGGAGGGAGAAAAGTAATTATTAGAATCACTCAAATTTAAAATGTCTCGTATAAACTTCGTGATTTTATTGGAGTGTGGATATATTACATTTTTAAGTGCTTCTAATACTTGTTTACATGGCAAGACGAAAGTATTTTTTTAGATTCCAGGAGTTACGGTGTAACTGTTAAGTTTTGAAATACACTGTTAGACAAATACTTAAAAAATTTATCTTTGGTAACGCCATTCAATTAAGATACTATGTTTTGATCATCGCGATTGACATCGACAAGCAAAACTTTTTTTGTAGTAAAACACATTGGGCTGTCTAAATATTGTCTATGAATAAGTAATCACGAGCGAGGCAGTAATACGGGATTCTCTGCTGAGAGGTTTATCTCATTGTTTTAGAGAAGAGGCAATTTGTTAGCGCTGAAACGTGAGCAGCTGTTTACTGTCGGTATAGGACCCTTTCTCAGGTAGCGAAACGTGTTCATAAATATTTTTATCGAGATATCACTTTCGAGAGAATCTAATCTTTTTTTTGGGATCTAGCAAAGTGGTAAGTCTAATAGAGTGGTTTACTGGCCCGATTCGTAAAGTTACGACTGATAGACGCAGTTCGAAATATATTTGTTTGATATAGGTATATTTCGAAATGTTAAAGCGTATTTGGTTCAGAATACGTGGAAATACAGGCGTGAGGTCAGACTGTTACGTAACATCTTTTAAAATTCCGTATCTGGTGTATTTAGGCATTTGGTACTGATAAAAGTATTTTAGGATCCCGCGATTGGTATGTATACATTTATATCTATTGGAGGTAAAGAATGTAAGTACGAGATTTATATTCATAACTAACATATGTAAATTCGTTAACTAACTCTTAACCGCTTAAAGCATCACGAACAACTTATTTAGATGAATTATATTTCAAAAAAGTACATTCTTAATGTAATTTCAATACGATTACACCCTTTTAAGATTAATATCCAAAATGTAAGAGTTTTCGTATGAATAAACATCACATAAATATTATGAACTATAAATGATTAAATGTATAAAGGCTTCGTGGAGGCTTAAATTTAACGAGATGCAGTATTTTAACGTTAATTAATGAATAAATGAACAGAACACTCATCTCGTTAAGACAATCGTGAAATTTTATTGCTTAATTATTCCGACTTCAATTTCCAGAAACACTTCTATGTAGAATATCAAGCTAACTTAAATATATTAAAGTAACACTGATATTAAAGTTTTGTGCCGTAACCCTAGAGTAGTGTCTCTTCTGTTCTTCACAGATATCTGCACTTGTACTTGAACATGACCTAGGATTACGCTATTATGAGTTAATTCAATTATTATAACTTGTTAAAGAGATAATAAGCTAGTATTATATTGGTGATAGACACTTATTCCTTAAAGTTCTTAAGCTTTTAGTACCATTACCTCGGTGAAAATACGTTAGTATGAGTGCAGTTTCTTCATAGTATCTAATAGAAATAGTGTCTGTTTTGTTCGTAGTTGGTTAAAGAATTGTATGGCAATAGGTAAACACAACTGGTGAAACGTGGGACTTTACTACATTCCTCTGCCTACCTATTCGGGGATTACAGGCGTGATGTTATGTTGTTGTTGGTTAAAGAAGTTTTACTACTTCTGAGGACCGAAATGATTGCATCTAGCACAAATGTGAAATGGCTACCACGGCCTACAGCTTGAAAAACATAGTTATACTTAGTAACACTTGCACCATTGCAGAAATAGGGGTAACAGTCAACATTGAGGATTCGCTGTGATATGAATAATGTTCAATAAATTTACTGCTTCTAAAATCATCGATGAAATATTTTCGATTGGTTTATAATTATATTACGGTCACAAATAGCATGCACATAATTTTAAAAAAATACCTATGAAAATTATATATACTAAATTCACAGAGATCATACACAATAAAATCAACATGAATATTCTATACTACAAAAATTGATATCATCGCTGGACATCAAAGCTTACATAACATTAATGGGTCTTGTTCAATATGTATGACCTGGCCATTTATTATTCACTACAGCCGCTTAATTAATCAGGAATCAGGTCAACAGGACGGATTCCATCTGACCTTTATCGATCGGGACGAGATAATAATATTAAATTTTCATTACGTCTATGTATAAATAATATATTACTATACCTTCATGTATGATCTATGTGTCATAACATTACTTATAACATACGTATCATTGTTCGTTTCGTGTTCTTATGTGAGCTAAAGGCTCTGTCAGACTAGCGAAATTTCGGTGCATATAAGCTCGTTTTTGTACCTACGCTTTGTTGATTTTTAACTAACTTAAATCACTCTCTTGCATAAATACATGCAATTATGTTTATATGTATATAAGATTTTATAGAAGTTTGTAATAAATATATCAATTTCTTGAAGTTTCATGTAAACGGGTGAATATTGTATATGACAAACCATGCACACACTACACATTTCAAAAACAAACACCTTCGTTAGTTTACATTTAACATCCCATAAATATTCATGTTCAATTATATCTGTTCTATGATCAAAACCGCTAATGGATTTCATTAGCATCCATTAATTACTTAGGTACTTACTTAGGTACTCTGTGATGTCAATCATTTAAAGCAACGTCGATCACAAACAAGCATAATCCCAATAATACATGTGTAGTTTCGAAGAGGAGACTGGTTTTCTTGCATATATGTATGTTTTTTTAAATTTAAACATAAGGTAGCGTTTGGCCGTGATCTCCCCACGTGACAAGGCCAGATGCCGCCGGTTTATTTATTTATTTTAACTTTTGTAGCACCTTAAACAAAGGGTTACAAGGGAGTATTTTATATATACATTGACATATATAGATGTACATACACATACACATAATAGATATATATTTTGTCAAATTAAATCGCATAACGGTTAAAGTTGGTGTGTAATCATAATATATTCTGAATATATATGAAAACATAACGAATGAATAAAAAAGTGAGGCTTTCTAAAAAGGATGAACAAATCCACAAACTGAGAGGTACATTTGGATCTGTGCCAATTGCTATTTTACAGAATAATTTATAACTCTTACTTTACAATGCTCCATGTATCTGAATAATAGAACTATGTCCTACAGTTAATTTATTTACAGTAAATGAAGAAATATCCAGTTCCAGGGACCTATTAGTTCCTTTAAGAAAACAAGAAAAATAATCCCAAAAAGCATTTTAATGGCGCCCGATGTTCTGTATAGAATTTGAACTTAAAACATCTTAATTAAATTCACAGGACAATCGTAACATAAAAATATCAAAGGTTGTATAGAAACTTAACGATAGAGGAAGAACAAGTTGACGAAGTTAACGCGACGCGTTTGGATTTGCGCCAACTGGTTTACTTCACGGAACAATTTCTGCACTTAATATATGAGTGCATCGGACGAATTTGCATGATAACGCGATGTTCTAGTACGCTAACGAACCAAATGTGGTTTAAACAATAGTTCTCCCAAAATTCTCTCCACTGTATTTTTCTGTCACTCCACATTCAAATAAGGTCTATAATGGAATTGAATTAAGTGCTTTAAGCACTGCCGGTTTCAATGCAAAGTAACTACATTTATCGAACACTGGTATTACAGTTCGAGAGATATGTATGTATCTGATGCATATGTGTGTATATGAATGTAATTATATATTCGATATTAGAGGATATCTTACATAAATTGTTAATAAAATATGGCCTAGAAATACTTATACCCATTACATTTAGTACCCCATAATCTTATTCATATAATTATAAAGCGATACGTAAAGAACTTAGAGAAAAAACTTTCAGAAAAAACGACTTTTTCACTGTGTACAACATTAGGTGCTTTTTGCATCAAACTTCGACATATAAAGTTGACTATACAGCTCCTATCCGTTTACCCACAAATATAAGTATGGAACAACGCCAAACAACGTTACATCGGAATGTCGGTTACAATTGCATAGTTATGGCCCTATTTGATCCCAAAGCTATTAGTAACTTGATCCATGTTGGAACATACGACCAAAACGCTTATAACATTATTGCTACAATTAATTGAAATTGGAAATGTAAGGCGGTCTCATTACTAACGGAAAGTAGTAAAATACATTTAATATAACTGCACATACAAAGATGCTTGATCCATGATTTGACTTCATATCCCTACTGTAGATTCGTCTTCGCAAAGTATGACGGTGTAATTGAATTGTTTAAGAGCACCGAATATCACATATCGATAGTACTGTAAATAAACAAAAAAAGTAGTGTGAGATGGGACAAAATCATATGAAATTAAATCATTTGGAAGCAAACAATTAGTTCCTGTTTCAGTGAGTGTTACAGACCTCGCAAAAGCTACGGAAAATTTAAAATATGTAAGATTGTATATATTATTTTAAGAAATAATTTGCGCTGGATATTATCCGGTCGGAATGCAGGGGGAATTACCGTGCACAATTACATTTTTACGAACAGCCCCTCTGTGAGCGCCCAATCGATTTGCCAATAGACACGATTGGAGCAATGCCAAGTGTAATTGTGTCGTGGGCTTAAACAGTGCCGCCCGGGTTGCAGCAAGTGATAACATACATAGCTTTGTATTCCCAAAATATGTTATTATAATTCCATTCATGACTGTACCTGTCTGTGTATATTAAATATTAAAAAATAGCCTAACTCACGTCTGTAATGTAAAAGGTAGGCAGAGGAGTGTAGTACACTCTCAAGTTACATCAGATACGTTAACGTCCTTTATGAAATAGGTAGTGAGTCTATTGCCATACATCGATACATCGGGCACAAGCCCAAACTCCGAGCTACTACTAGAAAATCTAAGTTAGAAAATTCCAGTAGTACCTAGGGATTTGAACCCAGGACCTCTCCATCGGAAGTCGCGTTTGCAACCAACACGACCTACGAGGCAGTCAATTAAAAAATAAGATCACTTCAATATATTCACCAAACAGTGATTAATGTTTCAAAATTAGGTTTGATGAAATAATTATGTTGATCGAAACAATGAAACATTTCTATATTAACAATACAGTGGATTTCAGCATCATTAGGTTCCGTCCATTTCTGTTGCTAGATGCAAAATAAATCCGCGGGCGTTGACTCTCAACTTCGCTTTGTAAGATGGAGACAGTGCAGTGGAATAGACTTAAACCGTCAATAAAATACATCATATGCCTCTTTGCGATAGCTCAGTTTACGCCTACGTTGCTTGTCCGTGATGCTGCGTATCTTAATGAATCTCCAGCGAGAAGGCGCTCACTAAGTGCAAGTTGACAAACTTTACAAAACTTACAAATCTTTTCGCAGAATCTTAAATAAGGGATCTATTAAAAAATGAACCACTATGCACTAGGCTTGGACCTAGCTATGCTTACGTCACTAATTTATTATGAGGTAAGAAGCTAAAACGGTAATGAAACTGTGAGGCAACGTCACGATTAGGCGACACCGACAGGTTGCTTGCTTATCAATTAATCCTCATCGAAATTTATTGTCTGTACGATCACAAAAGTTACGGGTTGACGCTGATTTTGATCTTTATTTTGTATTTATAGGTAATACCACTAATATAATCGTAATCTGGAATTCAATGAAGCGTGTAATCAATTATCAGAGCCAGTGAACAAGGCCTGGGGATGACAAACACAAATAGCGATAATACGCCAAAGGAACGTGACTATTTATCAATTAATGGGAAAGGATATTGCTTTGCTAATATCAATATCAATTAACTGTAATAATGTGAAATACATTAACAGAACAGTTCTGTTACCACTACAACCTTTTTAATCTTCCATTACAAGGCATGGTTTTTCTGCCCAACTATCAGAGACCCGGAACACTGCACAATGCTGCTCCAGTACAGATTGCTGACGAATTGACACAGGGCAGTAGGCAGCTGATAAGTCAAATGTTTTAAGTCTTGTGTGAGGCCTTGAGGACGATTTAATATCTAGAAAGGCGTCTTCTTCAAAAGATTACGACCGGGACCGAGAGCGAAATGTACGAGTAGGTACATAGCGTATATACATATATCAAAATGTTTCACTAGCAGTTATCTTTAATAGTAAAAACGTAACTTCCCGCCTGTAATCCCCGAAGAGGTAGGCAGAGAAATGCAGAACACTCCCACATTTCACCGGTTACGTTTACGTCCCAATAATTAATAGTATTATATTATTATACCATCACGCCAGATCCCTTACAGAATAGGCAGAGATTACCATCATTACTTGCAGTCTAATTCTAATCTAGTTTAGTCAATTAGTCTAATCAACTTTATAGATCGCTTGCAACCCATAGCCATTTCAGGTTATGAGCACTATATTGTATAGATATAATATGTACTTTTTAGTAAGTACTTATTATTTAGTTCAATGGAACTTTCCATATCTTTCAAGCCTTTATCAAGCCTTTACCACTATTAGACATTGCTTCCCTTTTATAATAACTCTATACTAGTTGTTTACTATTGTACATTGTTTTCCTGCTAATCAGAAGCTGTTTATAATGATAAACTTCCCCGTATTCCTGTCACGATTTTACTAGTTTTACAGTGAATTAATTGTAAAGTGGACGTGGACGGAGTTTCTCCGAGCGAAGTATTTGCCACGCACCACCGGCGTATCGTAGGCAATCAAGCACGCTAACTGGCTAATCCTTTCGACACGTGACAACTTTATAATATATCGCTTTCGATATTCTAAGAAAAAAAGGATTCTGGTTGCATTTGTGATTATCTTTTAGTAAACAATCTGTTAATTCAATTTATTTGGTAATGAACCTAACAAAATACTTGATATTATACAAGCGATTAAATTTGATAGAACAGTAGCAGTCTTATAATTAACTGCACTCGAACACGTGGCAGACTATGACCTTACCTTTCTCATTCTGAGAGGAGACGCGTATCTTACAACGATATAATAAAAGTGTGGATGATGATGAACAGGATAATGAAGTTGTATGGTTATGGATATACATATTTCAGTCCATATTCTCTTCTGGTCCTGTCACGAAGGACTGAGTAATAGACACAATTATTTGCGAGTTAATGGACTGAAGCGACCCACTTACACTAGGAGGGCGGCAATTACTTGTGCTAGAGCAACATAAAAATAGGAGAGAACCGGAATCGGCATTAAGTGTGTCACTTCCAACAAAGCGTACAGAGGAGAACCGCTGATGCATTAATAGCTCTCTCCTGTTTCTGGTTATCCAATACACCTATTATATTGCCTAAACATTCCCGAAATTCAGGTAATTGCCCCAATTTGCGTTCAGTCGGGCGCCGACAACCGTTAGTGTCAGATGTTGAATAATATCCGGGAATTCATTCCCTATGGTAATATTTATAAGGTCGGCAGTAAAACTGATTGTACCCGCTATGTAGGTCGTTCCGGCTCGTAGGGAATAAGAACTGTTTTTATACATAGGCCTTTCAATATTGTTTCACCATGTTATGTCGAATAGGAAGTTTTGTTTGTTTATCGACTTGAGATGTAATCGCTGTATTACATGAAAAAGGGGCCAGAGTGTCTTGGGAAACAGCGAATTAACAAAAGTCGAACTAACTTTGAATAGTCGCTATACGTGTTGAATATAGATGATTTTCCTCAAACAGGACTTAATTTTACCTCAATTGGACTATCTTACATGCAAGACACACAATGCAATTAACATAAGAATGAACGTGAGTTTTGCTGCAGCTTTGAAATTTGTAAGAGAATATCAGCAACTGCAAACTTTTATTAAACTCCGTCCTTCCATCAACGTGTTGGGAACTGAATACGTTGGTAACACTTTCCTAGTTCAAGATATGGAAGGCATTCATATTCAAGTTCTCGCTTTTATATAACCTAACAATACACACAAGACAGCTCAAGTTGCAATTTAGTTTAAATACTCATAGCAATTTTGATAAGTTGAGAGAATGTGTGAACAACAGTTAATGTAGCGGACGGCAGTGAGATAGAAGCCATTCTGGCACCCCTCCAGCTCTGGCGACCTTGACGCTACTTAAATAATAAATATTTCTCCCTACCTTCCACTACATACTGGACGTGCTTTTCTGTAGAAGTAAACACACATACATAAGTATGTACGTACTGTATTCCAGAATGTATGCCAGTTTCAACTATTCGGCACAAATATACATCTCCCTATCGTGTATTCTCCGAATTTCTTTAGGAACTGTTTGGTCAGTACATTAATGATTTATGTGTTCGCCTGCTAGAGATCTATTTTACTGACAACTGTTTGTGATATGGAATTTCATGAATGAACTCCTCCGTATCATTTTCTTATACTCTAAGCAACATCACGCATCTAATCCTCAAATGGGTAGGCAGAAGTATGTAGTACACTCCCATGTTTCGCCAGTTACTTTTACGTCCCATTCTGAATAGAAGATGAGTCTATTGCCATACACCGGGCACAAATCCAGACTCAGAGCCAGTACTAGAAATTTCTACCAGAAAATCTAAGATAGAAAAATCCAAATAATACCCGACCCGATATTTGAACCCAAAACAGTAAAAATGGTGATAGATTTTATTTATTCTCTGGGTACCTCGTGAAGGACCTGGCGTGAAGATATGTAGATGTGTATGTACAGTTTATGTGTTTGATGTCTGTATTATGACATTCCTATTTTTTTAATGTTTCATTTATAGTTTTCGTCTTCGTGACTATTCTTTTATTACTGTATATTTAATAAAGCAAAGGCAGTTTTAAAGTTGCAATATCTATATTAGTTAGGTGAACCCTTATAACAATGATGAATGAAGTATAAAATGCACGTTACGAATTAATTTGTACATACGACTACGCATTCAAACATAGGAGTACACCCTGCATCTAGTATAAAATCTATTCATTTTTAGGCTGTTCTTATAGAAAGTGATCGTAAGCAAGGAAATTAACCACTCTAAGACAGCATACTAAAATGGTGAATTATTTGTTGTTGACCACAGATTCCGTATATTTTATTATTATGTATTTTATTGACTGCCTCGTTGGTCGTGTTGGTTGCAAGTGCGACTGCCGATCGGGAGGTCCCGGGTTCGATTCCCG
>DVPG01000349.1:0-10344 GCA_018239085.1 Yanguna spatiosa spatiosa
TGGGAATGTTCTGCATTCCTCTGCCTACCTCTTCGGGGATTACAGGCGTGAAGTTATGAAGTTACGAGCATTAAAATAGTACCTGTTATAAACAATTGTTTAAAACACATCTATGTATAATGGTTTTTCGGAAATTTCACGCTACTAAAATTTATTTGGATTTTCGTTAATATTGAACTTGATCTAACGTTGAAGGTGATCGACTTGATTTAAAGTTTTCCTATACTCACAAAGATAACGAGGAAGTTGGTAAATTATCCGAATTCTTAACTGTGTCGTAGCCTTATATGATGTAACTTCTGTCATGAAAACTTTTGGGAATAGGAGAGAGACAGACATTTCGAATTATTTGTATGACAGCACAGGAGTGACATTTTACGAGTTACAAAACTTGGCTTTAATGAAACTGGAAACCATAGTTTTAGAAGGACAGAAAAGGTGTTTTTGGGCGCATCAAACCTAGGACTCCCCAAAGCCAGGGTGACCAAACTTTTCATAGGCATGCGTGGTCCACAATATAACGCAACTGCGCTACCTATGAGGCGGGACTGCGGCCATATACTAGCCTATCATATTAGTAGAAAAGAGTTCGCTAGAATAATCTTTTAATTTATCGTCATACGCAAATGTCAGTAGTAAATGTGGGCAGTAGAAGTCCATGTAGGCAGTAACTATTTGTGGCTACTTCCTGCTCATTTGCTACTTTCTCTAAATAAAGAAATCAATCAAATGCAATCCTCGATTCAAAATGCCAGCAACCTACTACATTTAAAATAGATAAAGCTTTTATTGCAAAATGTCAGTATAGAAGAGCACGGAAATCTGGGAACTTCAACAAATGACCTAATTTACATGTTATCTATAACAGGTTATATCAAGGACAGTTTATTGCATGACTGAGCAATTCAGTAACCACTATCAAGTTTACTGACACATCGTTAGAAAAGAGAATGTTACAACAATACAATACAATTATTGTATGTTAAAGACAGTATAACTAACTCAGAGGTACTTATAGTAAATTTGAAGGGATTGTTAATTACTATTATCTCAGGCGCCTCTCGTAAATCTTGAAAGAGGTGAGCTAATAGTGTAACTTAGAGAGTTTATCGAGGCATCAAAGGTCAGATAGGTATCCTGCTACATACCTAGATAGTTCTACCTAGCACATGTATAGCTAGAGGGTTCTTAAAATTGTTACTATAGTAACTACTGACTGCCTCGTTGGTCGCGTTATATATGTTTTTGTTGTATATATTTTTTTAAACTCAATAATATCCAATGCCGTAGTTCTTAAAGAAAACTGTTTGTCCCGAAGTTTCTGAATCATCTAATAGTGTATTTGGATCTAATGATGTGATATAGCAAGAAAACTGTTATAAAGTTTCGCTTGAAATTTCTATTTTATTTTCATATTATATTCGATATAACACTAATGGTATCGTTAATATAACCACGCAGCGCATAAACTATAAGTACGTATATACTTTTCTAAATATATACTTTCTAAATAATTTTACTTCCAGATATATGGATAACAAATTGTCGTGCTCGCCGGAATAATATTTATTCTGTTCGGGAATCGAACTCACAACCTCCGATCCGGGAATGTTCACTAACCACTGCACCAAAAGGTCAGCAGTTACGTACGATGCTAATCTCACTCCTGACCAATTGGTTCCTGGTTAAGCCGTGTTGATCCTGTTTACATCCCTTAAGACAGTAAAATGACGACGATTAATTAATTTAAGGATGATGATCTGCGAAAGGCTGCAGGTAGAAGCTGGATGCGGCAAGCCGAGGACAGGGCGCGATGGTGCTCTTTGAGGGAAACCTAAGTCCAGCAGTGGGCTGAGATAGAATGATGATGATGATAGTGATGATATATGTATACAATACAAAAATAAAGTAATATTAATAACATTATAATTATTTTCCTGCAGCAGCATAAATTCTCAAGCGCATTTCATAAAGAGTGAGTGAAGTTTTCTTTTTAAGAATATTAAAAACTATAAAAATGTTTCTGTATTTAATTTTATCTAATATCATATTTCTCGAGAATTCTCATTTCGTTAGGTGAAAAAGAATTGTAAATGCATTCTGCAGGAAAGGTGTTTGAATAATTAAATCCATTACGGGGAAGCTGCGGACATTAAATTAGTATATTTGAAGCATATACAAGTTAGCTACGTTAGCTGTTGACGGAATGCTGTGAGTACACACACATTCATGTTCGCAAATAAGATTGTGTGTTTTCACATTAATATATTGATTGGCTCTTATGAAACATCCGCCATTTTAATATGACCAAATATACTGAAAATAGTAGTCTCCTTAGGTCTCAATGAAGTCTATAAATCACGGAGTAGGTCCGCATAAAATCTACATAATTCAGACTGAACAACAGCTCTACGCGGTATCATGGTCTCGAGTCTGCAGAAGCTGAGTGAGAAACTAAACATAAAAATTAGCTATTACACATACCAAATTAAAATAATGAAAAAGGTAACATCATGCCTATAATCCCCGAAGTACTAGGCAGAAGAGTGTAGTACACTCTCACGTTTTGCTACTTACGTTTACGTTCCATTATGGGATAGGTGGTGAGTCTAATGCCATATACCGGGCACAAACCCAGACTCCGAGCCATTACTAGAAAATCTAAATTAGAAAAATGTAATAGTACCCGGACCCAGGATTTCAACCCAGGACCTCTCGATCGTTACTTGCTTTTACTATCAACATGAATAAATAAATAGATGTATAAACTTTTACATGAATCATTTGATTAATATCTACTACTAATCATTCTATTAACTTTTAAATGAATCATTATAGTAACAACACTGTACATGTATTCAAACAGTTGATTTAAATGTCTTTACCTGTCACAGTATTGTTGCGATCAATGTTTAAATTACAATCAGTACACGTTCATTCAATGTTTTCTGGCAGTTATTTAAAACCGGTGCACAGAGCGCGGTGTTAATTGCAAGCGACTTGGTATTATTCCCGTCTAATTACTCAGCGAAATATTCCTTTTTTCACAACTCCGTCAGTGTTTGCGTGAAGCGGCTAAATGCGTTGGGATTTTTCCAAGTGTTCGGCTAAAGTTCGGGTCTCCATTTAAATTTTTTCAAGTGCAATACTACGAATTATACCAGCTTAACTTGATCTGCTTATTGTTTTTTGTAAACTCTACATCCTGTTCCAAATTTGAACACCTCGATACTGGTAGTCGAACATGGGATTCGTTGCGTGTTGATGGTAAATTCTATACAATCCGACTGTATTTGATCTAGATATCCCCGAAAATTGTATAGTTGAGTTTACTAAGATATGCTAAACTGTTCTAGAAATTGAATTACAGTTTTAGTGTACCCTATTATTAAGTACAGGCATTTAGACTTGAACAGGGTAGAGACGCAGCTGGCGTGCCGGCCTAAGGGCTTAGACAATACTTGGGTAAAGATTGGGTCTACGTAATAATGGCTATACAGTTGTATCAACAATATCTATATACATTGAAAGTACATTCCAGTAAAGTTGGATTGCGTTATAGATATGCCTACTGTACCTATTTTGTTTCTTTCTAAACATGATAGCATCTAGTTATCATGTTCCACTAAATTTTAAGGAAGGATCACTTTTGTTTAGATCCACTTGTACGTCCAATTGTTCTCATAACTTGGTATTGTGGATTTGCAAAGATATTGTTATCTTAACTATAGTTTAATGAAGAATTTTCAGGTAAATAAATCAGTTTAATGAAGTAAATAACGTTCATAAATAATGCACGAAATGGTACATACCCCAATGGGTATAATTGTATGTAATTTCAACATTGTTTAACGAATTTACCGCGTATTAACAGTAAAAAACAATATTTTATTGGATTATGGCCGATTACTATAGAATATTTCGAATATTTCGAATATTTCGCTCCTTTTCTTCGTAAATCGAAATAGGTGAAGTCGAAATTTTTGGACACGAATTTTTCTCCAGATGATCAGCCATTGAAAAGGAACTTTCACTGTGTACGTATAAAAGAACTTTTCGCCTCAAAGTTTACGGCAAACGCAAACTAAACACAAGAAGTGCCATTACATACAAAACCGTCCCAGTTATATCTGGGAAGTTTCGAGAAATATTCCATCGGAGGCGTGACTGAGTAAACTATTAGCATAATTAACTTTCATTCGGAAGTGAGAAATGTTCAGCAAGTTCGCAACTCGCTGGCCGTAAGCTGAGGGTCTAGATATGGGTCAGATAGTGACCATGGATTGTGTTAAGCTGGAGCATCCTTCATGGTAGTACATTTGCAATCTGAAATCAGTGCTTTTGTATTTTGGTGTCACCTGTCTTATCGTTCCACGGCTCTTGTGATAGAACAAGAATTTTTATACAGATACCCTCATTCTTTCATCACAAAATCCACGTTGTATACTGAATGTAGCTTTATTACTAATTAATAATGTTTCGTTGTTCCAGTCCAAGCTCGAGTGACTTTGTCCAACGATCTATAGGTTTGATTATTTAGGACGGTCTAGCTTTAGTTAAGATACACTAAAATACATCCAAAATATTTAGTAGCCCCGTAGGAATACTACGGGTACTTTGTTCTAGTAATCATTTATTTGTATTATGTTACTTAAATATTTAGAATATGTTTTCTCCATAAATGAAATAAACGTAGATCAATTTTTTCCTGGACGTTTTAACCCAATGATAATATTTATATTGTCACTTTATTTTATAAATATCTACAGGTAGACAAGGCCCCAAACACTTACACGCAAATTTAATTAACGAACTTAACTGCCTCGATGGTCGAGTGGTTGCAAGTGCGACTGGCAATCGAGGGGTCCTGTGTTCAAATCCCGGGTCGGCTGCTATTGGATGTTCTAACTTGAAATTTCTAGTAGCAGCTGAGTCTGGATTTGTGTCCGGTTGGCAATAGGCTCACCTCCTATTCCATCATGGGATGTAAACGTAACTGGTGAAACGTGGGAGTGTATTACACTCCTCTACCTACTTCTTCGGGGATTACAGGCGTGATGTTACGTTAACTTGACTAAAGTTTTTATCACAAAATTATCGGAACGACGTAATGAGGTCTCATATATTTTAGGTGCACTTAAAATTATTATTGTCAATACTTTGATTTTTCCACTGTTACACAACGGTCTTGTTTCGGAATGAGAATATTTTATAAAGCCAGTGTTGGCCATGCTGGTGAAGTGTGGATCGCCAGACATCTCACAACTTTGAAGTAAATCAGAGAAAGTTCTTTTATCCTTCACAATTACAGCAAGTGCTATTTAATTTTAAAACGCACGGTTTTGTATACAAGGAGGTGTGCGTCGGGATTTGAACCCAGGATTCTTCGAGGGACTATATTCTTAATCACTAGGCCTTAAATGTCTTTTTTTGTTCCTATATTTCATTACACGAGAACAAGCCTGTGTAATAGTATACTGATGGTTAAACGTATTCTTCTACGAGAAAGAAACATTTCATTTCATTAACAAAAGACGTGAGGCTGAAATTGCAGCGAGATCTTTCGAGTCTAAGATGAATAGAAGTCTATCCTGGAATTTCGTTGAGTGGAATTTGGTCACAATACACACAGAAGTGCGAATGTAACTTCATAATTTAATCAATATTTTTTGTTTTGCTGCCATAAAGACAAATATCGCGTGTGTCTCTGGTGTGATTTGCGAGTTCGGTAACTCTTCGTAAACTTCACTGCTTTTACATTCAATAAAATATTAGATATCGACCGTTCTTCTTTCATCTTAAATATGAAATACTGTTATGATCCGTTGACTCAGTTGTTATTGACCCTGACCGCAGATTCGGAGGTTAGGATTTGATTTCCACCCGAATTAGACATCACATAATTGTCACAAGTATTTTTGTGGGAGTCATTAGATTTCAGGTGTTTTGTGTTCGTGTTACAATATTTAATCTATTACTGGAGTATTACTGCCTGAATTCTGTAGGGAGTCCCTTTTTTCAACTGCTACTTCTCTTTTTAGTTTAATCGGAACGCGAAAAGATCGATTGTTCTTTAATTTGCAGTTCAATTACAGCGACGATATTTTATCCATATTCTGATAGAAGGATCAGGGCTGAAATAGTCTAAGGATGTCGTTTTACAGATCTAAACCCCGTACCAGTGCATGATGCATCTCCATGACAATTTACGCTTGCAACTTATATTTTTAGTATCCTGTAGAGAAGACGAACAAGAAGATTTTGAACAAAAATTAACGACTCTTTTAAGCTCTGCAGCTTTTAATAAGAAGACATTTCTGAAAATAATTTTTAGTATTTTTAATGAATACACAAGATGTTGCCTACAAAACTTGGAATAAATAAAATGTAGAGAATGAAAACGTTCGCGTACGTGTAGAGAGAGACGCTATTCATGTAGCGCACTCGCCGTTAAGCGGCGCGGGAGGTATGCTGCATTTTACCTTTTTATTCTCTTTTCTCTCCTCTTTCTCTACAAGAAAATAATTAACAAGTTATTTTTCACCTTCTAAAGGTAGTCTTCGTGCATTCAAATTCACGTAAGAGATACTTATGTGAATATAAACAGTCGCTGTTTGAACTTTACAACACGTGCGTCATTTTGGTGTTTTTATGTTATACTGAAAAGCGTAATTACAAATTTCTATTTAGTTTTTTTTGCTTCCATTAGGTATGCTACTGATCACTTGAGTGACTCGTGCATAGGGTAATACGTCGCCCTACCATTAGTGAGAGAATGTGTTATAATATGGGTGGACAAGTGACGACCATAGATCCCAACAACATCCCCGCGGGCAGCCCTCATCCGGGAACTGTTGATCGCTTAAGACAGACAAATACCGAACCAGATTCCGTATCATCGCTCGTATAGCGATTCATTCACACAACTTTTGGATAGGGGCAGAGAAAAAAATAACAAGCTAAGATGACACGCAAACAGTACAAATACCTAGTTTTAAATTGATCTTACATATCCTTAGTAAATTATATGAACGCTGAAAAACTGTTATTTATTAGAATTAAGAACATTATTACTATTATATCGTTACACCTGGTCCCTTGCAGGGTAGCCAGAGAGTACCGAGTGCTGAATATCTATCTTTACACACCTGACACGCTTTTTCCAGACGGTGAGATAGACATAAATAAAATATCAGAAAACTTATTTTGTATCAAGAAATAGTACTAAAACACCTTTATCCTCCAGAATTCAGCGGCAACATTTTTTTCAGGGAATGTGATTACGTTGGGCTCTCTTTAATCAATTCTGATGCGTCAGTAATTCGATTAGCGACGCCCGCTTCAGTCGCCTGAAATATCACCAATGGAAACGTTTTCGACGTTTTTTTTTTGATAACTCATTTAACGATAATACTGTTCGAGACTCGAGTGGATTGATGCTAACATATTGCGATACTACTGTAAATATTAGCGAAATGTTTTGAAAGTATCCTCATTAATATTAACAAAAGGTAGGGCATCGATTGACTTTCTTCATCATCATCATCATCATCAGCCTATTGCCGTCCACATAGGCAGCCAGGGCATTTTGCTGTGCCTAGGCAAACCGCGCCGCGCGACTGACACTCAACGGTCATTGATAAAATTTTAGAATTTGAACGCGATTGAGATTGTTTATGTCGTTGAGTATAGCTCTATTAATTTTTACTTCGTACGGCTGTTTGAACACAGAATATCAAGTGTCTGAAATATACAGTAGATCCGTGAATAAAGGATGTTTTTCAAAATAATATGATGTGATACATTTTATTTATAACATTTATAATAATTTTAACATAATTATATAGTACTTTTTTGACTGCCTCGTTGGTCGTGTTGGTTGCAAGTGCGACTGCCGATCGGGAGGTCCCGGGTTCGATTTCGGGGTAGAACACTACAAACGTAACTGGTGAAACGTGAAAGTGTTTGCACTCCTGTGCCTACCTATTTGGGGATTACAGGTGTGATGTTACGTACTCAATTATGTAAACAGACTAGCTTGTTAGTCCAGGGGCTTGTGACAATGAACATTGGACTGGGAGTTGTGGGTACGATTTATCTAGGACAAATATTTGCGTATTTGTCTTAAGTCTAGGTGTACAATAAATATTAGGGTTTTGAAACGTATCAATAGTTTATCAAATGTCTCGTTATAATAGTGCAATCTCCGTCTAACTTCAGAGCAGGTGTCCGTGTGTGAGTTTTATAAGGGTCTTGATTAAGATACAGAGATGAACAGATTTCAAAATTCATTGAGGGTTTGACCAACAGCATAACGGGGACTGCGATGTGAAAAGAATCGATAAACAAAGTTCATTGGGCGGAGGCTCTAACGGCAACTTTCTTAATTAAAGTACCTTGCAGATGGCTGGGTGATTTCTTTGACATCCCATTTCTTATCTCCGAGATCCTGTTTTTGAACTCGACATCGAACTTAACTTGCCTTTCACCAAACAGGATAACTTTGCGGATTTGTGTTTTGGATTAAAAATGGCACTGTTTACTCGTAAGTTGTGACAAATTTGCTATTAAATGTTATTGTGAGAACTAAAATAAATAAAAAAACTAATATAACGCCTTTAATCCTGGAGGTAGGCAGAGGGGTGTAGTAGTCTCATCATGTAATAGGTGCTGATCCTATTGCGATACACCGAGCGCAAAGCCAGGCTCCGAGCTAGTACTACTAGGAATTTTAAGTTACAAACGTTCAACAGTATCCGATCCGAGTATCGAACTCAGAACCTGTATTCGCGCTTGCAACATACGTAGACAATGGGATCAACATTTCGTCATATAAATTTTACAAAGCTCCAATTTATAGACAACTGTAAGCTGTGCCTTAGAATTCAGTTCCTTCCCAGTAAGTTATTTACAATTACAGTGGCAAATGGAACTTTTACCACAACTTAATCGTCAAGTTACAATTTATAAACATACTAAATTTATGTGTGCGTGCGTGTGCGTAATACACATATTTGTCACAGACAAACCCAAAAATTCCTATCTCCAATTACGTAACATTCATTGTGTTATAAATATATGAGTATATGTTATAAATATTTGCGTTGAGTAAATCACTACTTTGTGTCCGCCATAGTACAACACTCCACGCAGTATAATCAGCTGGTAGTATCAAAGATACGGAGATAAGAACGCTTCACGTAGTACGAGGCAATATCAACCGGTACGAGAATTAATCTTTCTACAAAGACGTATTACAGATATTGTTAACGAAAGTATAAAGCAATTTAAATATAGCAGGGGAGGCTGGTACGTGTACTTTGATGTAGTTAGTAAACTTTCAAAACAGACTGGATTTCGTCCCGATCTTTAGTTTGTCCCGTTGGTGTAGAGATTTGGGGCTGTAAATGTGAAATTACGGGTTGTCAGTTGGATCTTTGTAAAGAAAAATTGTTCGTTTGAGGTACGAGTATTTGATAACTATACTTATCGAATATCTGGGGGCATAATTATCGATACATGTATCGATACGTACGTGTAATTCGATACGTACACATTCGATCAATGTCGGTAGTGATACCCTAGTGGCTTGAAAGGCCTCTCATTCCGGAAGACCGGGTTCAAATCCTGGCGTGCACCCCTGTACAAAATGTGCGTTTTAGATTAAATATCACTTGCTATAAAGGTGAAGCAAAACATCGTGAGGAAACTTGCATATCTCAGAAATTATTTATAAAAAAAATATTTTCTGAGGTGTGTGAAGTCTGTCAACGCACTTGGCCAGCGTGGCAGACTGTGGCTTTAGCCCTCTCGTGTCTGAGAGAAGACCCGTGCCAGCAGTGGAACGATCAAGGGTCGGGAGAGGAGGAGGAGAGTATATGTGTGTCTCTATATGAAAGTGGCGATATCCTAATGATGTACAGTTCACGCCGCGTCGGTTCTGGATGCGAACTGCCTCATTTATACAACGTGCGTGTTGAGGTTAAAAATGTATATTCTAAACTTCTCCATAATATTCTCTACGGCGTATAAAATGTGCCAGAACGCTCTTGGCTAGAATGACCGACTGTAGCCTTATCACTTCTCATACGCCCATGTCCAGTAGCGAAATGATAAATGAAGATGATGAGTCGATGATGATGAAAAGTAATATATAAATTTAAATTAAGATGCGTAGCTTTATTGAAATCCTTATAATTTTTTTTTATATTTATTTATGTAAATACAGAAATGTATACATATAATGAAAATGTATAATATAAAAATATAACGTAACTTCACGCCTGTAATCCCCGAAGAGGTAGGCAGAGAAATGCAGAACACTCCCACGTTTCACCGGTTACG
>DVPG01000350.1:0-10331 GCA_018239085.1 Yanguna spatiosa spatiosa
AGTGTTCGACCCGGGAATCAAACCCGGGACCTCCCGATCGGCAGTCGCACTTGCAACCAACACGACCAACGAGGCAGACGTATCATGATACCAGAATGTTATCTTTTGGTGATAAAAATATCTACATAAGCACATGAATAAATGTAGTTTATTGGCCGTCTGCTTACTATGATATAAGCTCTCTTGAAGCCTAGTTTGGGTTTAGATTGCGGTTTGTGGAGAAGTCCCGAGATATTATTATTATACTATCTTCCACACGTATTTAAAACCGTTAGGTACTGTTGTAAAATGGATGATTATTAATGAATTACTGCATTGTTGCAATGAGGTCAGTAGACGACCGTTGGGCAAGCTGCCCGGAGAAAGTTCGAGAAAACTACATAGAATCGCACTGCCGCGGAAGTACATTTAAAGTGCTGTCCTACGTTCGGATTGCTTCTTTATTGTCTGTTTGCAGTACAACAGAGGGGCAAAGTTTAACAACTTTATTGTCATAACAACGAACTTTGTTAAGTCTCATTCTTTGTACCACGAGCGCTAGCCTTAAATCTAAACAGATATATGAAGTTCTATAGATCTGGATAACAATTTTTTTGATAGCGTTGTATCACGCGATCGGTAGACAATTTAACGCACCGGTCTCGCTACCCACATCACGCTGCCACTAATATGTATATTTATTATTATATGTATATTTATTATGTATGTATATTATTATGTAAATATGTATATTTATTATTATATATATATATTTGTTCATATTCTTAATATATTATAAATTCGCTATTTGTGACGTCATAGCGTATGTTGTTAGTGACGCCTACCACATGCTCTCTCCATCACCGAATTAGGCATTAAGTTCGCCCTTGTACACCTTAGTTTAAGGTGTTACATAAATAAATAAATAAATATCACCTAATTGCCAATAACCACCCACACATATACTAAAACTATTACACAAGTGTATTTGAATGTGTGCGTGAAGAAAAATCGAATATACTCGTATGTCCTTTAATTGAACAACTCTTGAAGTATAAATTCATTATCGACCAGTTTAGTTTTCCACTTGGTAAACAAGTTCCAGTTGGTACAAGTTTCCTCTCAGAATGAGAAGGGCGCGGCTGTCCGCCCTGCTGGCTACGTGTGGTCAGACTAAACGGGCTGCGTCGCCTCTTACGACACGTAGGTATCCTTGTACCCTGGCCACAGGTATCCCGGCACGGCATCTATCTATATATTGACTCTATGAGTGTTTCCCGTTATAATTTTGATACATTTTTTTTGGATGTCAAAGGTGTAATGAAATAAGACATTTTAATTTTTATATTTATTCAACATCATTGTTATATAACTTACAGTAATTAACAATTCTATTCATAGCGTATACCGGCCCGGAGCCGAGCCGCGTACAGGAATGAACGCCTAATGCTAACCATGGAAAAACATTGACTTAATATGTAACAGACTGTGAACAGAGTAACACAGATACTACGGTTAACGAGACGGCATAAAATTTACTTTATCGAACTATACAAAACTATTTAAGTGTGTTGAATAACGTATAAAATCAAGGAATACTATATTAAAAGATTGCTATATTGAAAGATTAAGTGAATTATTAAAACGTGATTGGAATTGCCAGAAAAAAATATATGTACATTACGATTCGATTAATTCATACTTTGTCACAAATTTATGTCAGATATTGGTCGCGTAATCATATTCCATATCATTGGAATTCTTACTTGTTTAAGAGATTTTAATTCGATTTATTCGACAAAATTCTTGCGAAGTACAATTCAGTTCGAATGTAATATTTTATGAGCATCGATTTATAAACATTTGTAAAAATCAATTGCTTATAAATCTAATATAAGTCCAGCTTCGTCTAGCTCAAACAACTAACAGTACACAATTTTTTATAGCGTCATCTATGCTATAACAATAAATATTGCAAGCTGGTTGGCAAAGCGGTCGCAGTATTTTCAATCTATACTTTAGTTAGCACTAAAACTCTGATCTGGCTTACCTACTTATTGCTCAACTTCCCCCTTATTGATTGACATAGACAATTCAATAGAACAATCCATATGACACTTCAGTTTGTTTTTGTTATTCATAATTATGTACTGATAACATAATTTACATAATTAAATTAACTATAGTTGTATATAACTATATGCTTCTAATTATACATTTATTTTTATGGTATTCAATGCATAAATATGGAGGTAACTATTCAGAATTACCACCATAACTTCTATATCATTGTCTATGCAAAGGAGGCGATATGATGATAGATTTAAATCGATTTCAATATTTTAATTGGCCCTGTGCGAGTCTACAGGATACTGCTATTATTTATATATATTATGCAGTATATGCTTTAGACAGCATCTTTGTTATGTGCATATGTTTAACAATATATTTAGTGTATTATAAGAATTTTTGTGACATTTAAAAAAAAAGTCGCTGGGAGTACATGCATAGGCGCGAATTTAAACACGTCCTTAATTCTTATTGGAGGCAGATACACCAAATACATAATAACAGATTTTAATCAATATCTCATATTAATAATTGAACATTATCAGTAAAGTTATTAGTATTTTTTATAATTAAATGCGTTTATATGCATACTTATATTACATCATAGCAAATCGTTTGTCTCGAATTCACCGTAATGTATATGGAGGAACAAACTTTCAAAGAGATTTTAAAATTTTCTACAACATCGAATTGACATTTTTAATTGAATCAAAATGTTCTTTCAGCTCAAGTTCAAACCTAGAAAATGTTGGATATTGTAGTGCAATTGTTATTACAATTTATTAGCTCAGATTTACGCAGTTACGATTAAATGTTTTAATACGGGTAAAAACCATGATGACTTAAGTATGTATTATATTCATATGAGCGTTCTGCTGTACTAATATTTCATTTATTAGACGTTTTAAAAGAGAAAGGTTAACATTTTGTATTTAATTTGTGAAGAGAATTGCTAACGACCTGGCAGCAGTTGCAAATAGCGCGTACCATAGAATCCCAGGTTTTCCCATACAATATATCTCGGGTCTTTCATGTTCTAGGTTAGTGACATTGACAGATAATATATTGTATAAATAAAGAAATATTAAATATAAAATACATCTTTTGTAAGTTTATAAGTGGCAATAGATCACAGTTCTGGAATTGCATTGAACTCCTAGTAAGTAGGGAGTAATTACAGTAATCTCAAATACTCTCATTAGTTAAGCCAGTTATTAGTTAATGGGTGTAACTTGGCTTATAACATTTGATAACAGTAGCTTATTAATTTGTTATTGCGATAAAAAACATATTGCATGTTATTAGAACATAGACAAAAACATTGGATATAGTTTATTTAAGATTTCTATTTGTCTAGCATTAACAATTATAATTAGAAATTTCTATTACATAGAGTTTTTAAAAGACTGGCAAAACAGGAGTTATTTAAGCCGTGACAGAAAAAAACACCGCGAGTAATCAACGGACATTGCAAAAGAATCTTTGAAATTGAAAAAATATGAAGAGTTATTGTCACTACGACTTACCTACAAAATAATTATAGATATCTATATATAGTAGAGTAATTGACCAACGACGTACTTAAAACTATACTGTATAATGAGAGTATAAGCGGACAATCACATTTGTCAGATAGTACCGTGACAATTAGCTCACGTACGTAAAGAAAGTAACTTAGAAATGAATAAAAGACGATGAATAAAAAGTTTGTGAATACCCTATTCATATTTATGGATGAATATTTTAATTTAGGTTACTTACTAAACGTTGAAACATTCAGTACCTATGTAATGGATTCAATGTTCAAACGACATCGTGTGTTAGCATATCGGTTATATTTATGTATGTGCGTCGCGCTGGCCGCGGTGTGAAGGCTGTACTTGATTATTCAAACACGCTTTAATGAATCAGCAATGAGATTCTGAATTTCCGCGCTCAATATTGCGCTCGACTTGTGTATTTTCATAATAACGAGGTCCATTGTTATAGCGTTTGTAAATAGTTAAATGTATGTACATAGGATTGTAGGTAGGTGGCGATACAAATAGTTCACATGTGCATAAATCAACCAAAAACATCTAACAGTAACAATCTATGTAATTAAATTACATTGCATAATGAATTTCACGTTTCATTAATGTAGACATAATTATTCGTATTATACAATATCTTCAGTAATATAGGTACTATGAGTACTATGAATACGTTATATTTATAATGAACAACACATAATAATATATTTTAATTGACACTAATCATACCATAATACAGAGATCAGATGGGGCCTTACGGGCCTTGACACCTTAAGAGAAAATAGACGCAGCAACATTTTCGCACCTACGCTGATGTTGACAGCGTGTGGCGGGAAATTATTTAGGCTGAGTTATTTGACTCACTCTCACCCGCGTGCTGGAGGTACGTTTTAGTATACATACCTACATACTAGACACATGTATACATAAATGTATGTGTATTTTGTTATTTGTACGTTGTTCTGTGTACACTGTAATGCTCGAATATTGAAAACATTAATTAGGCAATAACATACTCTACATAGATACGTTATTTGTAATAGGGAGCCCTTCCACTATATCGGACTGTGTCAAACCTGCTACGACTACCAGGGAATTAAAATATCATTACTTTCAAGTTTACGAATGAAAAAAAGTTAACAACATGATTTTTCCCAACTGTTATCTACCTATAATGTCAACTTTCAGTCTTCCACTGAAAATGACAGTGATATTACAGTATCAGTTTAACAGCAGTAACTAGATGGTAACTAGTCCAGTAGCAAGAATACATGAGTTCTATTTTCAAATAATACTTTATGTGACTTCTTTATTAAATTGTATTCTGACGGAGCATGTTATAGTGGATGGACTTCCTATGTTAATATCGTATATACTAAAGTTCACTACGATAACAATTATTTTGAGGGCTGTTAAAGCTCTCACTGGTCGAAAGCTAAAGCCACATAAAATTAAGTGAAATTTTATAACATAAACATTTTTTCATCGATAATATGGCAATCGTTACATGAGATGTATGTATTATTTCATTATAGTTCCCATAATTAAACATTATCCTAAATTCGACCATATTTTCGATTCGATCTATTATGGATTTCGAATCGCATCTGAATAAAATTATATTACAAATGACCTTTACATTAAAACTATAAATATAAGTACTCTTCCATGTCTGACAAAACGTGATTTTTAATTTAAATTTTATGAATTTAAACGTACATCACGCCTGTATCAACCCGAAGGGGTACGTAGAGCTGTGTAGTACCTACACTCCTACGTTTCAGCAGTTATATATATTTACGTCCTTCCATGGTACAGGGAGTGAGTTTATTGCCATACACCAGTCACAAATCCAGACTCCGAGCAGTAGACGCTGACCCGGGGATCGAAGTCAGGACATCTCGCTCAGCAAACACGCTTGCGACCACTCGACCAACGTGGCAGTAATTAATTCAAATTTCTTTATATTTATTTCGGACAAGGCAGATAGCCATATTATCAATGTGTATACTATTCATAAGACAGACTAATAACATTATAGTACAAGGCGTAATAAAAAACATCCTTAAATTACCCAAACGGTGATTTAACCTGCAAGAAACTAGCTTAAAGTTTTTAACACATGTCCCCATTTCTATACTCGTTTAGTACGTAGCGTCTATTAAACACAATTTCCAACAAAAATATCTACGCGCGTTTTTTTACATTTTACTAGAGCTTGAACATTATACTTTAGGGGTTACAAAGTAAGCTTAGCTTTGTCTAATAATCTTGTTTATTATCTATGACGTATAAAATGACGATTTCATACAATAATGTGTAAATGCTTCAAGCAACGTCTATAATGTTATCCACGCTTGAATCGACATGCATCTACGAACATTTAAAATTATTCGTAAATTTAATAGAGCTATATAGATCACAGAACCGAATTAGAGATGGGTTACAACAGAGCGGTGAAGGAAAAATGAAGGCGAAGAATCACAAAAGGTAGAATGTCAAATTATTTGGAAAGGGAACTACAGATCGACACACTTATTCGTGCATACGGCGTTATCCGAGAACAGATTATCAGATTCTTCACTATCAGATCTATTATCAGATTCTTTATTATCAGATTCTTCATTGTCAGATTCTTTATTATCAAATTTTTTAATCAGATTCTTTATTATTAATGGTAATTTATTAATGAGTTCCGCTGCATTACACGTGATTTTTCAATTATCCCACTTAGACAATCCTATGTCTAATAATGTTTGGTTCATAAACGAATACCTAAAAATAGAATTTCAACTAATCTAAGATCGATTCTTTTATTGTTCTACTGTTGGACAAGGATCACCTCTCACAATTAGAGGATTAAGGTCATAATCTACCACGCTGACTAAGTGCGGAATGGCATGGCATAGCTGTATTTGATCGTTAATTTTTTTCCGATTCTCTGATAATTTTTGATAATCCAGCAACACGAAAATAGCTACATACATGCGCCCCTCTACGCGCACAGATAAGTGTGTCGGTCAATATGTCGTTGTTTGTATTGAAAGCCTGAAGAAATTCTATAATCTATGGAAGTACGGGATTGTTTAAAATTGGTTCATTTTTTATAGGACACCGTTTTCTACAGTTTAATAGGTTGCTATTTTATTATAATCTCTCAGTAAAGAATATAAAGCCAAAAATTCTCTTATTGTATAAATATTTTACTTATGTAATTCGTCAAAATGTCGATGTCTATTGTTTTCAAACACTATGGCGCGACTTTGATAATTTTAATCTACATTATGTATCAAATTTATGTCATTGAACTTTAAAAATAAGGTTCATTAAAATCACTCTTAAAATATAATTACAGGACACTAAGTATAATGCATGCCAAAAATGACTACACGTCTGTAATAAGTTAGGTACGAAAAGAATAATTATAATAGTTGCAATAATATTCCCACCATACATACTTAACTTAATAAGAACAAGTTCACTATAAAAATAATTATATACTTAACATAATGAGAACTGGTCCGACATCAATTTATCTGAATACAGTGAACGAAATATTTGTAGTCATATAAATTAAAGTATCATAGAATCAAAGTATTTACACAATTAAAAATATACATTATTATTCATAGCAACACATTCTAGCTTAGAGCACTAAGCAGCTATGACTAACAACTCTAACGATAGACAGAAACACCTACCTAGATATATAAGTTTTAAAGGTAGCAATACGTCAGCAGAATTAAACATGTGGGTATTAAACAATACGATAACATATTAATATCTGTTTTATTTAATATACATAAAGCATCATGTAGTTAGCTAGTTAGTGTCCTACAAACAGCGATACAATATAATCTTTACCCTTAAATCTAAATAAATATTCATTCAACTCCAACACATAAGCAAAACGTACACATATGTATCTACGTAATTAATTTATATACATATTTTTTTATTCAGTGACATTTATGAACTTCTACAAACGATAAGTAACTTGAGCCGAGATAATTCTGGAATATTCTGTGGAATGGAACATCGACACGTTAGGAGCACAGCTTTTGTGCGTGCAAGCTATTTACAATACTACAAGCTATGCTATCCTTAGATATATAATCTCGATGTTTCATACATACATATATGATTTATATTGACATTTGTTTATGATAATGACAACCGTTTTATACTAACACAATGGCGTACAAAGCATATAAGATGGCTAGAGGTGTATGGTTTTCCAAGCTCCAAATTACAAGCCTTAGTCAACTTCACCTGTCCCTGGTGCAGTCTGTTGTACAACAGACGAGGCTGTGACGACCGGCTGATTAAAGTATAGTATAGCCTTCCTAGGAACAGCTAAATGCCATGACCTCCCATGGGCAGAAGCGTGGAGGGTGCGAGAAGCGGTGCTGTGTCCGTCTTCCACCCGCATGCTTTGCGTGAAGATTATGGACAAAAACCAAATTTGGGAAGGTCGATGTCCAACACTGGATTGAAACAGGCTGACGATGGTATATACACACTCAGCCAACGACTAAACAAGCATTTTTAAGACATTGTAAATGTGACAGCAGAACTTGACAAAATGTTATGACGTGACATATAATGTTGCCGGTTTATCGTTTTAGTGAACAATCTTATATCACCGGGTAAATACAGAACATTATTCTTATCCACTCGATCTGATTTAAGGTGGACACCATCGTTTTTTTTACCTCAACATGGCAATGATTAAAATAATTGTACATTTCGGCGGTATGTGCAGACAAATAGGAAATATTTAAATGCAGCCCCTGACAACATTATGTTTTATAATAACTACTGTAAAATACTTCGAGATACTAGCGATGAATATAGTTCACATAACAGGGCAATAGCTACTGCTTACATGAATTTATGTCGATAATTTCATTGTTACATATATGTAGTTTTTATAGTGAAGTTACGGAGTGACTATATGACTAGACAGTTCCACTGCATTTTTGGTTCTTTACACTGGTGACGTATATCGTCTATAATTGTCAATGGATAGTTTGACGTACATTGATATTGCCCATACCGCACGATAACTCTTTTTTATAGCTTGTTTTCAAATTGCAATGTGTTTAATGACAACCGACTTGAAAGGACGCTGATTCCGCTTGACGCGAGAATCAATCAATACGTTAATACGTTGGACATTAATAAGGATACTCATTTCATCTTAGCGTCTTAATAATCGGATCCGCAATCTGGTGGATGGTAGTTCCCGAAAATGTTCAGCTCGTAAAGGCTGGCGAGGGTTATGAAGAACAGATACCACACCATCAGTACAGCGCCGTACTTGCGGTCCAGCTTCCAGCCGTTCGCGTGCGTCGCCACCACCAAGAAGATCACGGTGGAGAACAGAGAGAGAGTTGAATAAATCAAGCCTGGCGAAGGAAAAATTTGGAAAATTACGTAATAATAAACTACGTATAATGCCGAGTCGACAATTTTATTCTTACTATAATGAGCTGGTACAATTGGATAGAAACTCATAATCTTGTAGGTACTCAGCAGGGCAAACTTTAGCAAAAACATATTCAGCAATGATACTGTTACAATGACTGCGTGAATTTTAAGCCTTTTATACATGGTGTTCTTGATACCTTTCAAAAACGTTAAAAATGATTTTATCAAACACTAAACAGTTTCATCGCTGCTATTGGCGGGAACTCACAAAAAAGAACCCCAGTTAGCACCGATACTAGTCGGGCTATCGCAAAGGAACACGTGACTTAATCCGGTAGATAATTTAATTAATGTCACATCTTATATATTTACGTAAATGCTCCCATGTATCTCACCTTTGCTGATGACATTGACGTGGCTGCCTGGGTGGATGATGGCGGTCTGGATGAACCACGGCAGACCAAGACACACCAGAATGTCAAATACATTGGAGCCTACCGCATTGGATACAGCCATGTCCCCATATCTGATAAAATTATAACCCGATTTAAATATCGAATTGGATTATTCCACTGTTTATTTAACTATAGAAATAAAACTATCTAATAACAGCATGCACTAATGTCAGTGATTGTCTGGTGGTTTATGTCTCAACCTTCTACTCCGAAGGTCTGGGATTGAAATTCCAACACGTAAACATCTCCTAAGAATTAAGCCGGCTGGACTCACGCGACTCACGTGAGTACAGCCGGCTTAATTCTTAGAATGTGTAACACTCACGAAACATTAGCGTAAACATTTCATTTAGCAAAACTACTTTTGAAGATTACATATTAGATACTCGCTGTAATGGCGAAGAAATACATTTAGAGGATAATCCTGTGTACTTTAAAAATTTCCACAGCATTCTCTAAGGCGATTTTCACATAGTGCCGCATATCGCCGCTTAGGGCGGTTGCCATAAGACGGATCCTACGTCGCGCACGTAAGGGCGTTTTCACCGCCGACTTCGGCGCCGTGTGATAATCGCCTAAGGTTAGTGATGTCTGCCAATCGGCACTTAACCAGCAGGTACGTTATGGCCTTGACCGTTCTTTTTCTAAAGGAGAGCCGTGTCCAAAAGTAGAACGGATAAAAGAGTCGATGGAGATGATAATGAATTATTATTATCACTGTTAAATTTCCCATAAAATAGTTAACAATAGTCTTGCCCATAAAATAATTAATAATAGTCTACTCGGAGAAACAACTGGCAATAGTGCCGCGTACATTCGCTAAATCTGCCAATGTATCGGTTATAAATTTAGAAAACTGGCT
>DVPG01000351.1:0-10328 GCA_018239085.1 Yanguna spatiosa spatiosa
TATCCAGACTCCGAACCACTACTAGAAAATCTAAATTAGAAAATTTTGTAGTGTTCGACCCGGGAATCGAACCCAGGACCTCCCGATCGGCAGTCGCACTTGCAACCAACACGACCAGCGAGGGTCCTAAAAAAGCCCAGCAAATACAGACTATGAAATAATTTTTAGAACTAGCCGTAAATGCAAGAAAAGATCTAAGGAGTGTCTTATGAGAAAATCATGTCATTACACATAGGACTTTATTCAAGTACTGAAGACCTAATTCAGATCTTCACACTGAATGAGCCGAAATCTTTGTTCAATGCAGAAAAAAGCTTACAACTACGTTTTTTATTTCTATGAACCCCTTACACAGGCACACCCCGTTCGCCTGCTGTCAAACGATATGAGAAAAAAATAAATTCCTTCCGAATAAAACGCCGCTACCTGGAATTCGCCTGGAAAAATATAGCGTTAGTTTTACGAATAACCCTTTTTGGGATTAAAAACTCGCGCCTTTTTTGTGATTATATATTTCGTACATCTATTTATGTTATCCTTGGAATAATGGGATCGGTGAAAAGCTAATGCCTATGGATAAAAATCGGTATTGGCAGATAATTTTTTAAATAACATCGCTCTCCATTGTCTATGGATTTTTTCAATAGAAGCACTACCTACATTGAAGTCAATATAAAACGACCATTGTCATCCATAGACCTCGGTAGTTCATCCCTCTATTTTATACAAGAGACATAATCACCATCAGCCTATTTCAGTCCACTGCTAGACATACGCCTCCCCCAAAGAGCGCCATCGCGCCCTGTCCTCAGTTAGCCGCATCCAGCTCCTGCCTGTAGCCTTTCGCAGATCGTCATCCCACGTGGCCGAAGGGCGTGCTACACTATGTTTGCCGAGCCGCGGTCTTCACTCCAGAACTCGCTTACTCCATAGCTCATCAGGTTTTCGGCAAGAGACATAAATTCAATTTGAGTCTAAGAAACTTCTGAGAATTAGGATTTTATTTTGATTTTAAATTAATATTAAATAGAGAAACAAACGGATCTCATACAATTATTGCAGATAATGGATGTACTGAACATGAATAAACGTAACAAAACATGAATAATGTAGCATTACCTGCCAGTGTGTGAAAAATAAAAGTTAAAATCTCTATTTTATCTGTGCGACCACAGACAACAGAACTGAACGTTATAAGCACCCTCTTTCCCGGAAGAAAGAGACCTAATCCGCACTCAAACATTCCCTTTTCAAATAAACTGTCCCTTTCTGTTATTTGTTCTTTCTAAATCTTCCAGCCTGTGATGACGTCATAATTCAGTAAAACAAGATGCTCCTTTTGTTTATGAAAATCACAAGCGGTGACAGGACACTCAACATGGCCGCCATAAAAAAAATACGCTTTTAAATAAAATATAATAGCTCTTTAGTCCAATACAAATTATATCAACAATGGTATTCTTGAAAATTTTTTGGTTTATAATTTACCACGTTAAGTCAAGTTTATTTTTTTAAATGGACGACTTTGATAATTGTAGAAAAGACATAACCTTCCACCACGTAGCAAGTGAAAATCTGCGCATGCGTGTAAAATAAAATCAGCTAAAACGGGTTTCGCATCTGTTGATAACAAAGTTATGAATAAACTTCTACTCATACATCTTGGTGAGCGTCTGCATCGAAGTATATCCAACTTTCATTGATACGTGTCCAGACAATAGCTTAGTATACCTAACCAATAATAGTGTTTTCTTCTGAGCCGATTGCTCCAGCTTTTCTTATGACCGCCGCTCAAACAATGCCTTTAAATGGATCAATCCATGATTAAGACACTATGTTTTTCATTCATAGTACAGGATAGTAATAACTAGCTATTGGGTATTAAAAAAGTACTTATATGTAAGGGGTCACTACTAGGAATCCGTTATACTGTTCATATACAAAATATGGTCGAATCGACATCTTCTGCACTGAAAAAGAAATGTCCAGTGTCAATGACCAATAGTAACTGTGACGTCACACCTGAGCACCTGCACGCACCAACCGTAAGTGTATCAGCGCCGGAAACCCGCAATAACCAAACACACTCTTTACATAGATATCTCAAACCAACAACAGACGGGAGAAAACCTCGTTGCATAATTTACGTACCAAGAAGACATCCTTGGAAATAATCAAAACAGCCCCTTGGTAAGCCGCTTAGCGCCCTCCCCGCCCCCCGCGCCCCGCGCCCCCGCCGCGCTGTGGGTACCGAACTCTCTTCTCTCTTGTTAGTTTAATTAGAACAGTTCGAGACTCGGTGCCAGTACTCGAGTGACACGGAAGTCAAATCTAGACATGTGTATACTAATTTATGAACACGTGTATCTAGGACTCTGTAAAGCGAGGGTAAATTTTGAGAGATTTTTTCTAGACATGTGTGCTCCATCTTAAGACGCATGAAGCGGCATCGTAGCCTAACCTATCACGTGATTATGACAATAATAACAAAATAACATCTAATTCATTACATTTACGTGACTCTCAAATCAAACTGCAGATATTTTAATATTTATAACTACTGAAACGTGGCAGTGTACTACACCCCTCTGCCTACCTCTTCGGGGATTACAGGCGTGATGTTACGTAGGTATTAGATATTTTCATTTCTTGTTGTGTCTTTCAAATGAAAATCACTCTGTTTTTATATATCGAACAGATGTAAATCGAGTTGTAGATATTTCCTTTATATCCATAATGTATCAATTTACTTAATATATATGATTTATTTAGTCGCGGCGAGCTACGGATATTGTGATTGGCGTGCCAAATAGTAACTGATTGATCTATTGACGAGCTTAACAGCTGCGTCCGGTTTAATTAAAATGTCGATTAGGCATTGGCAGTAAGTTACTTCTATTCACACTGTTGTTTCAATAAATTTAACATAATAACGCAATGGACAAGTATGCTCTATGCTGGTAGTACCATCAGCAATTCAGTACTGAATCAGTAATTCAGTATTATGTTCCAATATTTCAACGCAAAAACATGGCAACACAATCGAAACATAATAAAATATAAACAAGAGATATTATTTTACGTTATATCTTCATTAAAAGCGCCACCCCCTATTTCACTGGCAACATTGTTTTTTATTCAGAACTCCATTACGAAAAAAAATCGTTTGACGGACAGGAAAACGTTATAAATTCCATTAAAATTCCATTACTCGGAAACGCTGGGCGACTTCAAGTAGATTAGACAACTCGGCCGAAACTCATTTCACTACCAACTTGACGGAAACGACAAATCTCGTCTCTTCTCAGCGTTATTATTTTAACTTGACAAATAAAAATGTTCTCCTCCCTAATTGCTCTTATTAACGTATTAATTTAGGTGAATTTTAATGCAAAATTGTTGTTTTAAGATATGCAGCCTGTTGTATTTAATTTCAAAAAATCTTATTCGTCCATTAATATCCGGGATTGTTCGAAACAGTGTTACCAGTAACGAGCATATTTTCTGCATTTTGCCTTGCGAAATTATTACATTGATGACAATACATATGGATTTATGCAGTCGTATATGGTTATCATATAACAAGAAAAATTGTGAAGTTTGTAAGTATTGTGAGGCGATAACCGCAAAAGCTACCTAACAGTATTGTGTCCATCAAATTGGTCAAACTTGAAATAATGAAATCTATTTAAAAAGCTGCTGTTTTATGGATGGTGAATGGCAGTGAACAAAGATATTGGAATGATCTCCAAAACTATAAAAAATTATTAACCATTACTAGATCCAGGTCATCTATCTCCATTTGATCTTAGTTCCCTCCTTTTTCTGGCCAATTAAAGTCACCATTGCTTTATACTTCGTAACATATACTTTGGAACAAACTTGAGTAAACATTTTTAACAACTACCTTATTCGCGATGTTACAAATGGTGAAAATGTCAATAATTTTTTTACGAAATTTTAAAAAGTATTTATAAAGGGTATATAGTGAAAGACTTACCTTGCGGGAACCCAACCGCCTCTAGGCCGTGGTGCGTCAATCCAAAGGGCCCCAATCCCCCGAGAGGTCCAGGGCCCATGCCCATGTGGTGTGCACTCGAATGATGGGCATAAGGATTCTGTGCTAACGGCGAGGGCTGCTTCAGGTAGTGGAAGTAGTGGTGCAGGGGGGTCGTCGAGTGATGGGCCTGCGGTGCCGCCGGACCGGTCGCAGTGGGACCGCCGGCCGACGAATTGGTCAACAGCGCCATCTCTTGTCAGCTTCGCAAAGTAGTCACCGCGTCAACCTCTTCCTTGTATGTATGGACATGGTTGGTGGCTTTTTCTTTTTAATTTTGAACACCGAATGTCACGTGCGTCGTCATTGTAGTGGGGGGTATTCTGTAACGAAAATATTAAGATCATTATAATATGTATGTTATACATATAATAGACTACGATCTGTCTGACCTAATAGACCAGAGACTGGCTGATGGGGGAATCAGAAATTTTCGAAACCGACATGAAGGAACTGATGGATGTAGAAGCATGTTAAGTCGGTAACGATAGAGATATGTGGCACGCGATGCTCTCTGCATGCCTTGTAAAGGACCTGGCGTGTTGATATAATAATAATTGTGTAAATTAATGCAATCAAAGTTTAGTGGTGGCGGCGTATCGCAGCCAACACGTCGGGTTAAGCATTATCCGTCACAGTCGCTCCCTGGATGGGTGGAAAGTGGAAATTTATAATGAAAACTCACGAGCCGCCATTTTATACTATGTGAAAGACGTTAAGCGCTCGGTTTGATGGTTATCGCCAGGTCACAGTCGTAAACCTCACTGTTGTTGGAGACCTTCACGTCTTTGTAATACGCTTATAACATCTTTGGTATGCGGTACACGATATAGAGTATATTAAAGGACAGAAGAATACTTAATGCTCATTATCATGTTGGCACTCAGTGTCTACGCACACGGACTGCATTAGTACTGCTCGCCAGCTGCAAAATTACAGTTTGAGTGCAGTTTTTATGCGGTTGCCATAACTGTATCGAGGCGTGTGAAGTCTGTCAACATTTGGTCACCTTCTCATTGTGAGAGAAGACCTGCGTCCGACAGAGGAACGATAACTTAAATATCTTGGGACAGCTCATACCAGAGTTGATAGGAATTATGGTAAATAGATAGCTGATAACAATAAATATTATCATGGGATACTCCTAAATGTATACATATGTAAATAATGTTACATTCATACGATATGTATCTATTTTATTTTATTTACTTAGATATTACTTATATACCTTTTACTTTAATATTTGTCCAGGGTGGGAATCGAAGCCGTAACCTCCATCTCGTCATCTAAGGTCACTGACCGGTACACTAATAGGATCCAATATCTATAGTTTATATCTCATATTTGAAAATTTAATGTTATATTATTGATAAGTAGATTGCATCTGAGGTCATAGACCAATGTATTTAAAGTTGATTATCGCACTGCGATTACATATAAAATGGCAGCAACAACGTTCAAATACATTTCAACAAAAACGACTATGAAGTACAGATAATTGGCGTGTATATTTATTAAATAAACATTATTCTAACAAGCATCATATTGAAGAGCTATTATGGCTGTTTCACAGTTCATTCCGTATGAAGTAACCCAATGAATGCACGATTCAATTATATGAGGCAATCGTTTTTTGCGTCAATCATAAAGCATTTAACAATTACCCGATATAATGGTAAATTTTCTGCGTTATTGCAACACTGAGCGCGCACAGATACGAAACTTAAACACGTGGAACGCCCAAATGTTACATTCGTCACGATCTTTCAAGGATTCCAATTGCAAAATTGTAAAGTTTTTTTTTAAATGTTACCGAAGTTAGGTACGTGTTTATGGACATTTTGTCACGTTTGTTTTTTTTTTCGGCCGTTACCTGAGATTCCTTTGGCAAATTCGAGGCTGTGTGCTTTTAATTCTTTTGTGTGGGGAATGTTGACGAGGCGTATCGCAGTGATGACATACGATATGCGAAATTGTATTTGGTATGATATATTTGGTATCATTCGAGTACGTTTGTATTGAGTGACGGAGAAAAATGAATGAATGTAGGTAATATTGCGTTAATAGATGTAGATTTGGTAAACATGAAAACAAATAAATGTTGTCTATTTTGATTTAACTTCTGTTGTCACGTGTTGTAAATAAAGTTGTTTTTAAGACGCTTTTATTAGCTTCACTTCGCTAACTATGTAAGAGAATCTTACAACTTAACTTTAACCCAATTTCTACTGTTCGATTTGCCTGTAAATTTGTAGACGTGTCCAGATCCCATGACAATGCAATATTTTTAAAGTATGAACCTGTTGTCCTAGCCAGGACGAACAGATTTTAAAAAATAATTCTTATACGTAGGCTAACTTTATAGGTACCACTAATGCACTCGATATTGATGATGTAGATTCTTAATCATGTTTTTTTAGTTTTGTTAACTATTATAATTATTTATCTCAGTTAAAGAGACCGATCTTTTGGTTAATACATTTACAAAATCCTCTGACGCCCAATGTTCAACTAGATCAGTCAATAAACATCATGATTAAGCCCTAAGAACATAATATACTTATTATGTAAGATTGATTGTTTATAAAATCAATTAATTGACATTTACTTCGTTACATTTACATTTACTTTGAATTTTTAAACGAAGATGCTTTGTATATTTACCTAGGTAACCAAAATTAAAAGTCCAATACCAAAACTGTCGCCACATAGAATATAAAGGCATTTTTACTTTCATCAACAACAAAACATTTCATACTTCTTGGAAACAAGATTTCGCTAGTGTTGATCTGTCAACAAAAGATTATCCTAAAACCAGAGATAAGATCTATTTTTTTATAAAATTCATGTTCCCATCAACTGAATAACAACTTAATGCCACAAGCATAGGGTTTATAATTCGTTATGAGCAAAGTTCGTTATAGCGACAGGGATTTCTGCATGACAAATTTTTGCGTTCCGATTTTACCGCCAAGATGCTTGAAAGGTGTTCAATTGTATAACGAGTGATAAAAAAAAATGGCGACGCTATAGATTCTTATATAGACAAGCCGCGAAACGTTTGATGTGTTCGTGCGTCACTAATTTTGTAGTTTTTTTTTTTAATTGCAAGAGTTAGAACAGAGTTATTGTACCTGTAAAAACTGTAGTTTGTACATAGTCCCTGTTTTTCAGTGCAGGTAGAAAAATCCATGGTAGGATATTGAAACTTATAGATGTTTTTAGAAAATATGATATATGTAGACTTGGATTAATTATTACAAAAACTATATCAAACCGATACAATGTACCGTGGAAGAATAATTAGTTTTTAGTAGTCATGTGAAGTAATTTTAAAATTAAGGTGTATAATACAGCACAGTACATATAGTTATTGACAACTACCTATGTATTATTTGGTATATAATTTCAAACGCAATCTTAACTGCTGGTGATATTGTATTCTTTTTAATTTTAATATGACAACACATTTGAACTCTACGCTCTTTCGTAAAATGTGATTAACACATGATTTCTAATGACAATACCAAATAATAAATACGAACGTTGCCCCAAAAAGAGCGGTGTCAATAACGCCGCGAATCTATTTGTCAACGCAACGGAACGCCATAAATAATATCGCAAAGCAAACACCGTCCATATTGTGTGGACGGAGGAAAAACAAACATTTCGCGCCCTACGGTGTAATTATACGTGTTTGCGCAGTTGGTAGCACTGGATGTCAGATTGACAAATCGGCGTAAAGCGCGTCGGGAATTGCTAACGATACAAAAGATGCATTCAGTAGAGGTTATGATATCTTTTTTTTATTGTTGATACCGATGATAAAGGAAAATATAAAGTTATCTATATATTAATACAAAAATAAGGAATAACTACCAACACACTTAATTTCTTTTTTTAATTGTTACTCTCTGATTACAGTAAGTAAGACTTAGGAGAATCTTTACAATCATTGTAGGCAGTTAAACTATAGCACGGCAGGTCTAAATATATCTATCTTTACAGACCTGATATTGTAAGATCATCTCCTACATCTCCGTCTCCTACATTACTCACTCGTGTGCACATAATTCCTTTATACAATCAAACCATTACTTCCATTTATGATGCTTTCTGGCGTGTTATTGTTCCTGAGTCTATTGCTAAGTATTATATGTAAAAGTAACAGTAGGTAGGTAGGTAACACGCAAAAGTGACATGTTCCTTCTAATTTCCTAGCTCTCCTCATACGCACATACGCAAACAACTGCAATGTAAGTCGATCACAGCGCACATCCTCCCACAACGCAGCCTACCCCATGTGTTGTGACAATGAAACAATCCGGGGCGTGATAATTGCCCGCTGAGGTCGTCTTTGTGACGAATTTCGCGCTCCGCAACACGCTATTACCGCCACAATGGTCGGTGAACATGTTTTTTTCTAAAATTACCAAGTAACCATTTGTCGTCGCCACAATACGAGCTTTCGGCACTTTTTGTGCTGGTGCGTGAATGGGAGAGCGGGAACAGCTAGGCACGGGGGCCGTCTCCAGGGAAATATCTGTGTATTATGTGGTCGAAACCGAAATTTCATAATTATTAGGGTGTGGTTTCATCCCTATATAAAATAAAGGTCGGCTCTGAAATGAATTAGCTGATGATTGTAACTTAAATTGCTGGATAGGATACCACCACGCCTGTATTTTTCCGAAAGGGTAGAAGCAGAGGAGTAGCGCAGTTCTACGCTTCACAAGTTATGTTATACGTTCCACCACAGAATAGGTGGTGGGCCATAAAATATTAATCTTACGATATTTAACCTAACTGCATATCCTAAGGAAATGTACCTATGTATTTATCAAAAGAATTGTTGTTACGTTACAAATCTAACTAATCATTAAGCAAAGTCTTTATTATTGTTAACTTAGAATGTAACATCACGCCCATAGTCCCTAGGAGATAGGTAGAGGAAGGTACACTCCCATGTTTCACTAGTCACGTTTATGTCCTACTATGAAATAGTACATCAGGCACAAATCCAGACTCCGGGCCACTACTTGAAATTACGACTAGAAAATCTAACTAAATTAAGTCATGAAAGCTACCTTAGAAAGTGTCGGAAATGAACATTGAAGTGAGGGTAGTCACAAATTATGTTGAATAAAATCATTGAACGGTTCGAAAAAAAATTAAACGGCAGTAGCAAACATTTTATTTTGGTTTCGTAAACGAAAGCATGAAAAAAATTCATATTGTTGAGACACGCGTGTAGTTTGAACGAACGTCACCTATTGTCCGCCATGACAGTTCGCTAAACAAATGTCTCTATAGTTTATGGAAGGAATTCAATAAAACTTTTCAAATTGAAATATCTCTATTTCAAAATTGAAATTGTGTATTTACACAAACTGTTGTTAGTTTTATAAATGTTTGTAAAGGTTTAAAAATTGTAGGTATGTGGAGCTTCGATAGAATTAACGAAGTTATGAAACTTCTATGAAAGTTATTTTGATATTAAATAAGTTTGGTAGCCACGAAATTCTAATGAAGTCCTACAAGTCTTAAGCCGTCTGTATAAAAGACATAAGATTTTTATCTGAATAGGTACTTACACTATGAGGTAAAGAAAATTTATTAGAGAGACCCAAAAAAGGAGAAGAAAAGTTTCAGCGGATTAATAGAAAACTTTTGATGTTGTGCTTCGTTAGCAAAAGAATTTTAGTAAACGTAATTTTACTAGTCACCAATCACCATAGACAAACAAACGTTGATTAAGCGAATCCATCACAGATTAAACAATTCTTTGTGATCTATAAATAAACACATTCGTCCTTTGACATCCCAATCGTAATCCATATAAAACACAAAGCTAAGAAAAAAAGCATTTAATACTAATTAAATATGTGTAGGTACAAGTAGCTATGTCGTAAGAATCAAATATCAATCCTAATGTGGATGGACGAAGATTAAGAGTCCCCAGTTAATAGTGAAGTCCCGAAGGATAAAAACAATTAGGTAAATATAAAGGCAGACAGGCGTATGAAATGTTGAAAGCAAATCGCTGGTCTCCCTGCGGATGTAACCGGATACACTCATTACTTGCACAATGATGGCATAAAATATTATTATCTTGGTACGCGTTTTAAGTTCCCAGCGTTTTAGCGCACAAAACCATAGACAATAAAAGTATATTCTTTAATTGTATCATTCGAATTGAGTATGATTATTTCATTCATTTTTTTTAAGTATCACCGACCTAAGTATTCTAGTTTTCGATTGTTGTTTCCTA
>DVPG01000352.1:0-10327 GCA_018239085.1 Yanguna spatiosa spatiosa
AGAACACTCCCACATTTCACCGGTTACGTTTACGTCCCACTATGGAATAGGTGGTGAGCCTATTGCCATGCATCGGGTACTTATCCAGACTCCGAACCACTACTAGAAAATTTTTGTAGTGTTCGACATGTAGTACTACAGATTCTATCATTATAAAAATACATACAAGGCATGTAGACAAACGCACATACCTAGAATATATTAAACCTTCTGTCCATATTGAATGAATATGGTGTGGTATGTCTGAGGCTTTCCCAAATTTATGGGTAGATTAATATGTAATAGTGTTCGGAAGTTTTGGTAAATTTAGAATATAATCATTGTGCAATTTTCGCTTACCATTTCTCGCAGACTGTCTTCGCGATCGGTGCTTATGTATCTCGTCGGAAATCCTCTCGAGATTCCTCAATGCTGATGAATACTTCTGCTTAGCCTCAGTGACCTGCTCCTCCAAGGTCTGGATACGAGCTTTCTGGGCCTCGAGAGCTGCGTTAATACGCGCCTTTTCCTCAAAATACGGTCTGGAACCAAATCGAAAATTCAGGACTATCTATTCCAAAATCCAAATACACCCATCAATATGAGGTTAATATCGTGTTACATTTATAAACATCTAAAATTACATATTTTCGGAAAAACCAAATACGGAAGAGAAAAATTAAAATTAATCAAAACACAATCTAAGCGCATGCAACAATTAAGTACTAGCTAATTACACAAGGCATTCATAGACAAAATATAAAAAAAGAATAGAAAGAAGACATAGAGAATTAAAAAAAAAAACATGCATAGAAAAGAAATAAAGTGATGTACCAAACGTGAGAATGAGCATGGCCTGCGGTCGGCTGCGTGCGGCCTGTGAAAGATATATTTATACTTTGTGCAAACTAGTCAAGCAGTTGGATTAGCTTATACTAAGTACTATTTAACGTCAAAATCCCTCACGGTCGTGGCATGTGTAAAGAGAAGCGACGGTCAAGGGTGATGGGGGGTGAGGGAGGGAGGCAGAGGAGGATGGGAGGGGGAGGGAGGTGTAGGAGGAGGGGAGTGGGAAAGGACCGTGGTAGTCGATAGCTGAATATCTTCGCTTAGGTCTGTGTTTCGGATGACATGTTCAATAGGGTAGGCTATGGGCTTTCCAGTTTTGACACAGTTATTCAGCCTTGTTAGGTGTCTCAATTACAATTACTCAATTACATTATTAATTACTCAATTACATTTTCATTAATGGAAATTTTAACTAGAACGCAGAAGAACCCAGGACCTCTCGATCGGCATTCGCGACCAACGAGGCAGGTCGACAGTTTAAAAATAAACATAAATTTTTAAAATGTGTATAGTTGACACTTGAATGACTGTGCTCGCCACTGACCTATGAGGGCTTTTAGTTACATTAATTGTAATAAAGAATTATTAGATTAGCTTATTCTAAAAATAGTTAGTTAAAAGCTGTCTATTGGTACCTACATTTTAAAAAGTAATAAACGCTATAGTTAAAAGTTTATTTCCTTGGAACAATCTTGTAAGATGAGGCTATGTACCATTCACGCGTCGTTCATAAAATATTTAGTCTAATCTAAGGTACTTTAAGCGGTGAAAGCCTAGCCTAATTTAATGGTTTAGGATTCAGCTGCCCATTCCCGGGAGTTCTAGATTCAAATCCTGGCGAATACCTCTCATTTGACAAAATCATGTGCGTTATAATATTAAAAATCGCTTGGTGCAACTGCGAATGAAACCATCGCGACTAAACCTATGCACTTTGGGAGTTCACCAAAATGTTCTCTGGGGTGTATGGAGTTTCTCAACCCTTCTCCTACTGAGAGTAAGCCATTGCCCAACAGTGGACCGATAAAAAGATTGACGATAATGATATTAAAGGTACTCTGGTGTAGTATGACTTGGATTTTGCCAAGTCTCTGAAACGCCTTTTATTCAACGGGGGCCACTGTCGTCTCAAAAAAAATTACCTAGTTTCGGATCAGAGAGCCGTGTGTGGGTTGCCCCAGGGTATTACAGAAACGAATACCAGACCAAGATACGTGCATTCCCGTTGACATCTATACAATTATATAGAAGAAGAATCTGACTGACAGAGTTATTGATCAACAGAGTCAAAATAGCTGGTCACAGAATCATGAAATTTGGCACAAAGGTTCCTTAAAAGATGCAAGTGAGCACCGAGGAAGGAACCTTGGAAATTTCACCCCGGGCAGGGTAAAGTTGGGGTTCAAAAATTGTTTAAAAATATCGTCGGTGCGGAAGGTGAGCATCTGTTATTTTAGATTTACACTCTTGGTTAGCAAAAAGGAAAAGCTTTATTGGAATGCGTTATAATATCGACTTCCGGATTTATATTTAGATCCGAAGGCGCGGACAAAAGCTAGCTTTAACAGAAGTTCGGTCTGAAATCACTGTTGCGAGTGGCGTATGTAAATGTCTTCCTTATTGCCAATTGATTGAAGGTCAAGTCAATGTATGCAACTATTAATGTTTTATGACCAATGTGATTAGCGTATGTTGCGTTCACTCCAACCGGAGTAGAATTTTTTTGATAATGGCTTCTGAGTCACATCACGCGGACAAGCGTGGTGTCTTATCTCATTCGTGTTATCATTAATTAAGACCTCGTGGTCTTATCTCATCGGTGTATACCATTAATTAGGACCTTATGGTCTTAACTCATCGGTTACAAAATCGTAACGCAACATCACGCCTGGGGAGGTAGGCAGAGGAGTGTAGTACACTCCCACGTTTCACCAGCTACGTTTACGTCTCATTATGGAGAAGTGGTGAGCCTATTGCCACAAATCAAAACTCCGAGCCACTGCTAGAAAATCTAAATTAGAAAAATCGAATAGTACTCGAACCGGGATTTGAACCCAGTACCTCTCGATTTTGTTATTTTCGAGACAACAACATCGTCATTACGGATTGCGGCTAGCCGCTTATTGGTTACCAATGAATTAAATTCTAAATTCTCCTTAAATTGCGTGATTTTCACATACATATACACACAATGACGGAAAACTTTGCAGAATTCATTTAAGACATCACGTCGTCCACAACCACGCCATCATTCCACTATTGGACACGGATTATATCTCACGATGAGAAAAAGTTGAGACCACAGTCTGCCGCATGATAATCATGTACTACAGCCAGGGAACATTTAATATTGAAGTGTCTTAGGTATTTAAAAAAATTGAAATTGTATCTAAAAATTAATAGCGCCTGGCGAAATAAACTTAGATGCAATATCGCGCCTGTAATCCTCGAAGAGATAGGCAGAGCAGCGTGGTACACTCGCACGTTACACCAGCTACGTTAACTATACTCATTTAACCTAAAGCTCCTTGTAGCTCATCGTGAACACGAGCATACCTGGACTTGGCGATGTGCCTCTTGAGTCCGTTCTGCAACTGTTGCACCAGCGTGGCGGCTGCGCGGTGCGCCGCAGCTCTGCTCCTTTGGGTCACCGCCGCAGACGCGCGGTCGGCCTCCGCCTTCAAAAATATCATATAAATAAACACGCGCACGCACGCACGCACGCACGCACGCTCGCACGCACGCACACACGCACGCATATTTATATGTACATGTGCAGTTTATCAGCCACCTGGTTATCATGTCACAAGCTCTGTTGATGCTTACTTTGGGATCAGTTGGCTGTGTGTGGAGACGTCGCAAGATATTATTATTATTAAGATATTATTATTGCAGTGTGGTTTTAAGAATTATGGTTTTAACGATTTTGCTCAGTAAGACAAGTTCTAGTGTCATTGGTAGGGCATGTTCGTTATTTGATATCTACCCACATTGCTTTCGAAAATGTATCGTTTAGCGTTGTGCGAAGACCGAAGACCGGTACAAATATGAAAGTGACCTGGTTAACTCGATGTGTGGCGTGGTTGAGCATCTCCTGCCACGCGGGGTCCAACGTGAGCCCTCCGCTGCCGTCCGCGAGCCTCGCGAGACCTTGCTCAGCGAGATACACCATCTCCCTGGCGGCCGCGTGCGCGCTGTTCGCCTTGTCGTACGCGAGGGTCGCTTTATGCAGTTCTTGTGAGGTCTGTAAGAGACGGTGGCATATTGTGAACATCATCATCATCATCTTTGAAGGTCCACTGCTGACTAAAGGGCTCTCTTAATAGTTTTCGGACCCAGCAGTGCCCCCCTGTCTTCTCCAGGTCGTCTCCATCTGCTATAGGACGCCGACCGACGCTCCATTTACCGAAACGTGGCCGCTATTATTGCATACGAATATACTTATTGTCTTAACCGATAACTTAAGAACTTAAACCATCACATTCTGAGAGGAGATTTATACCCAACAGTACAATGATAAAATCGTTGGCTCTGACGGCAATCGTGATGATCAATCAACTATTGTTGAAGGCCATTGTAGCCTCGCTGGCCAAATGTGGGTTGGCAGATTTTACACACTTTAGAGAACACTGTGGAGAAATATACCGTTTGCAGATTTCCTAAAACTGTTTTTTTTGCACTTTACTGTCTATGATATTTAATACCAGAAACATACCATTTTATAAAGAAAACAGCTCATGCCATCGCTTAAACATGAATACCTAGGAGAGGGATATTTTAATAAAATATTAATCCAATTTTCGACTGACTCGTTGGTCGAGAGGTTGCAAACGCGACTGCTGATCGAGAGGTTCAATAATGATGAATAGAAATCCAAATACGAGTTAAATGTACTCACAATATTAGCTCTAAAACGAGCTTCATAGTAAGGTCGAGCTTTGTGAACACTGGTGCCGAGTTTCTTAGTGAGCTGCTGGATGCGAAGGTGTCCTTCGGCCAGCAGTCGTCTGAAGGCTAAGCGAGCTTCATCTAGTTCTACCTCAAGCCTGTTGATCTCATCTGTCGCTGTGTTGAGACGTTCAAGCTCAATCTGGAAAGCACAACTTGGATATTTTGAAAGTTATTTTATTTGGGGGATATCCCAAGTGCCTTGTTGGTGCAAGTGCAACTGCTGATGGAGAGGTCCTAGGTTCAAATTTTTTCTAACAGATTTTTTAGTAGAAATTTCTAGTAATATCTCCGAGTCTGGAAATGTGCTTGGTGTATGGCAATTGGCCCACCCCCTATCGATAGTGTGATGTAAATTGTAAATGTGAATTATGATACATGGGAATTTACTACACTCCTCTGACTACCTGTTCAGGGATTACAAGTGTGATGTTACATTTTTTTTATATTATGACAAGCTACAAAATGTGTTATGACCTATTGATAATTGTGTCTGATAATATAAAATAATTTATGAGACATGCTAATTTTTTGCTACACATAAATAGTTGCCATAAATAATATGTGGTCAAATGAAGTCGAGATATAAAACATTGGTATATTGGCTTGAGTACATATTTATACTTAGGTAAATACTGTAAAGAATGGAGAAATATAAAAATATCTAAGGACCATTCAGCTTATAAATAGGCCAATTTAGAGATTTTATGTACTGTCCACCAAAGCAGGGTTTCTTAACCTGGAATCCATGGACTTCTAAGGAATCTATGGCATAGAGGATGGGCGACCTGTCAGCAATGAACACCTATATAAATATATACTGCACTTTTAATGATCTATGCAAATTTTAGATTCCAAAATTATAGTAAAGATTTCAGACAAGTTGTGAGTACAATTTGTCTTTTAATTTTATTTATTAATATATCTATTTCACTTCTTTAGAAAATATTTTATTCATTTAAAATACTTATATTCTAGTATACTCTATTTTGTTACGAAATTTAAGTGTGGAAGGGAAGGGTCACATTTTAAAATTTCCATGACTTTGAAAAAGTTTAGAACCCTTACTCTAGTCTGTTTTAAAGTGTTGGTAGGTAGAATAGAAACCACTGAACATTGCAGGTGATATTTAGAGTAGTATGAGAATTGTTCAATCTTCATCAATTCATGCCAGCTATACAAACTGTATGTCCAGGGCTCCATCTGAGCCTTGCAGCGGGTCACAAATACAGTGTTAACATGCTTTGAAGATATGTATAATTTCTGTCAGAAACTCATTGTACTTGTGTGTCTTGAACAGTGTTTTATGTCTCAGAAGTCATATGGAAACTCTATTATACCAGATGATTTGAAGTATATGAATAAAAAATAAATTTAAATAAAATACTATTAAATTAAAATATTTTGCGGTGGTAAAACTGCATATTTTGTTTCTAACTGTGTTTAATGGGGTAATTGATTTTTACAGTTTTAAACACACTATAGTACTTTCATATGTAACAATTGGAGCTTATACCAATCGCTATTGTTAGGAGTTAGTCACGCTAACAACGCTAACAACCTACACAATAATAAAAAAAATGAGTATTGTGTTCCTACTGCTCTCATATCATTTATATTATCGATTATCTTTACCTGTACGCGAGGGTCTAAAGCTTCAGAACATTCTGCCGAGTTTTCATTCATTTTTCTCTCACACTAAACGCATTTTTAATTAATTAACGTTCATTTGTATTTTGTTACTAGTGTTTCTGAATACACCGCTTCGCCATCGCTAATAAGCGAATATTATTGGCTCAAAATATTATAACGTAAAGCCCAATCTCGATGCAGCTTTTCTATATGTCACCAATGTCATGTCAAATTATTTTTACAGATTAAATATAATAAATGTTAGATTATGTTTTGTATCAAACCAAGTGCTTAAGACAGTGTATAAGTAGAATTTTAAATAATAATTACAACTAACAATTTATAATAACATTGTTCTTTGAAATATGTTTCATTTCGTTTATGGAGTGTAGAGGTAAGGAGCATCATCTCATATGGTAGAAAATAGAAAAAAGTGTCTGCCTGTATGCTGTAAATAACGGTTGATTAACCTTTCAGAATGGCGCTGGTGTGGCCAAAGGGTATGATATGAATGTAGCAATTGTAAACGAAAGGAAGTGTGCCGAGTTAAAAAATGTAATGTTTATATTACATTATTTCTGTTATTGTTGTTAATTTATATCGTTTATTACGTTTTCAGAGCGTCTTATGACTTTTTTCGCATATCGAATACACAAAAAATCATTGTAATTATGTTGTTTCCTACTTTATGACGCTATTTTACATTTGGCGCTTCTTTTAAAAGTAACCTTGTTGTTAATGTGGCGTCACCCTAATTTAACGCATTTCGATGAATACTTTTCATATACATAGATTGTACTTCTTACCTCTACACTCTATGACTCCACAGTTTCGTTCAAAAATATAATAGTAGTCTCTTTGACATTGACATTTGCACGGCAACGATCTTAACAGCTGCCTATGTGAGTCAAAGTAGATTTTTGTAACTGTGTCCACTTGGAGAAAGCAAAATGGTATTTACAATATTGTGTTGTTTTACGATTCATGAATATGAAGAATATTAAAATAATTAAGTGTTACGTTACAGGCTACAGAAGTGGAGGAAACTATCAAGCGAATTCAGGCCCATAAAGGTGTTATGGGTGTCGTCATCGTCAACCACGAAGGTTTGGTCGATACTTTACTTCTCTACTTACTTTCATGATTTTGCAATATTATCCTTATACTATATTAAAACAAATCAATGTTTTTTGTCTATATTCTTAATTTGTTTTATCAATTGACCCATACACTTTTTCCATGTACATTTGATTACATTTCAATGGATTTGTGTACACTAATTGGTCGATATATTTAAAATATCTATTCTAGCTCAGCTATACTAGTTTTGCTTATACAGAATTGTATTTTGTATATGATTTTCAGGAATTCCCATCAAAAGTTCCCTGGATAATGCCACTTCTGTGCTGTATTCTGGTTTGATTGGTCAACTTACAGAGAAGGCCAGGAACGTGGTCCGGGAAATGGTAACAATGTTTATTACTTTATCAGACAGCATAGTTAATTATTTTTTTATATAAACTTTCAGTTTTCTTATGTATGTGGAGATATAACTTAATTTTAGATGGCAATATACTCTGGTTCAGCTCATTGGTAATGTGTGTTCATACCTAGAGAACACAGTATGCAGCATGAAGAGGTCATACCTATTATGTTAATATTTTTCCTAACATGTATGTGATAGATTGGAGTTTAAGGACTGCATTTGTGGTTGTCTACCATAATGCTCATAGATCATATACATATATATTAATACATATTTTGTTACATTGACTGCTTTGTTGGTTGTAAGTGTGACTGCTGATTGAGGTCCTGGGTTCAAAACATGGGAGTGTACTACACTTCTCTGCCTACCTTTTCAGGGATTGCAAGCCTGATGTTACGTTTGTATCAAATTTTATCATCCTCATGTAATCATATCATTTGTATCATTCTTCTGTAAGTTCGATGCAAGAATACCTTTCCCAATATATATGACGTCTTTTTCATTTCAGGATTCCACAAATGAACTGACATTTTTACGTGTGAGAAGTAGAAGACATGAGATACTAATAGCACCAGATCGCGAATTTATACTCATTGTCATACAGAACACTGCAGACTAGTGATATTGGGGATTGCCAATGTGGGATATATGAATGCAATTTGCCCGCTCAGTGGAATGGATTATTACTTTAAGCCTAATTTTAATTGTTTAAGTATAATTTTATGTTTAAGTAAAACAATATACTGAACACGTCTATAGTGTTCTATAAACAGTGGTAGGCAGAAATGTAGTTTATTTATTTCTTACATGCTTCGATATTAGGGTACGTTAACATATTTATATTTTTTGTTCCATATTTGTAATAAGCCACGATTAATTTTAGTGTCTACAATAAATAATAGATGGCGTTGTGCGTTATTTACGTGCGTTTTTCACGCGTCCTAGTGTAGGCAAGTCCGATTGAAATAAAAAAAAAATTACACATGTTTTTTACAGCTGGATTGCACTTATTCACTTCAGTAGAATATCATAAGTTAATGTTAAAAAATAAACTCCGCTTTGACGATAATTTGCAAGCTATCCTTTTTATGATTACAATAACAGCTAAGAGCACAGTATCTTCATACAAATACTGCCATTTGTATGAAGATACTTGCAGATGCGTATGTGCGTTGGATATCTTCTGTAGTTTATTTCTTATGTTAAACTATAGTGCACCCAAAATTATTCAATAATGCATTAACGATATAATGATTGCTAGAGGTTAAGGGAGTTAACAAAATGCATCAAAATTTTATATTCAGTCAGTTTTCAGTTAACTCATATATCAAAAGATTAATCTAGGTAGTAATATGTCCTTGTGCCTGTACAAGAAACTCTTAAGAAATTTATATGTGAAACATGTATTGTAAGTTTCATTTTTTTTTTCATTTAACAAATATCAATTTATGCAATGGTAGTAGTCTTTTAGCAAACTCTCATAACACTATAATGTAATTTTAATTATTGACAAAAATAGCTTCATAAATGTTCACAGAAAACTTTGAAAATTGTAGTATTATCAATAAGAATAAATATTTACAACACTAACTTTGTTTCATTTTACATGTCGAGACGAGGTCAGTATAAATAAAAGAATTTTTGTGCAATTATCACCTTTTTATTTTAAATATAACAAGATGCGGTGAATAATAAAATATGGAAAGTATGGTGTGGTGAAGCGATGGTTTCTATGTAAGTAAACACAAGAAATTTAAAGCATTTTGAATTTTCATATTGCTTATTTTTCATAGTAAGGGCCAATGAATTTACATGACTAATGCCTTTAAGCAGAGCCGGATTGGAGGTCTTCCCTTGGGGCAACGAGGAGCAGAGGCTCTTAAAGATTTTCTGAATAAAAACAACATCTTTTTTAATTTTTGAAATTTTTGCCAACACTAAATTATTTCAACAAGTCAAATACCTACAATTTACTATTAATTAACATCTTTTTTAATTTTTAACTGAATTTAACTTAACTGAATAAAAACAACATCTTTTTTAATTTTTGAAATTTTTTGCCAACACTAAATTATTTCAACAAGTCGAATACCTACAATTTACTAAAAATTAAATTGCCGCATTAACGTTAACAAGTAAAAACTTGATAGAAATGGTACCTCGCAATCTGGTCTTTCTGATGTATCCATGTTTTACAGATTGAAGTGAAGAAATATGGATACATTGTTTTGAATATTCAAAAATAATATTGTTTATGCAAGTATTGTCGGTAAAAACGATAAAAGCCTGGAAAAAAGTAAAGGTGGTGGCCTTTAGAAATTGGAATATTTTTTATCTCTGTTATGGGGGCTCCTCTTGTGGAGACCCGGGGTAATAGCCCAGCCTGTCCTTCCCGAAATCCGGCTCTGCCGTCAAGCAATGATGCTGTTGGAT